>JAGDQO010000814.1:1666689-1784848 GCA_018342035.1 Solanum appendiculatum | reverse complement strand
CGCCGGGGCCAGACGGTAAGGGGGAATAGAAATGGGTTGAGTATCGGGGAGGAGGTCTATGCCAAAATCTATTTCCCTTTCGGGAGGAACATCGGGAAGGTCATTAGGAAAGACATCAAGGAATTCATTTACGACCGAAACCGACTCTATAAGAAGGGTTTTGGACTCCACATCCCTAACCCTCACAAGGTGATAGAGACACCCCTTAGAGATCAACTTACGGGTTTTAATGCAAGAGATGAATCTACCCTTGACTACCACATTTTGGCTTTCCCACTCAAGAATGGGTTCACTTGGGAATTGGAACTTGACCCTACGGATTCTACAATCAATAGAAGCATAGTATGCATGCAACCAATCCATCCCAAGAACAACATCAAAATCGATCCATGTTCAGTATTCAACAAGATTACAATGGGCAATATTTCTATGCAAGATGAAATAGGCAATTCTCTATAATGACCCTTTCCTAGCAACAATATATGCACCAATAGGAGTAGACACCTTATATGACTCACGCAACAAATCGGGCTCAACATGAAACTTTTTGGCAACAAAGGGGGTGACAAAAGAAAGAGAGGCACCCGGATCAATTAGTGCATATACATCCAAGTCAAAGATTTTCAACATACCGGTAACGACATCGGGGACTTCATCGACCCCTTGCCTCCCATGCCAAGCATAAAATCGATTGTGCCTTGGGGCACCATCTTGTCGGCCCCCTCTCCCCAAAGGAACCGCATTGGCACCTTGTGGACGGACCTCCTTACCCTTGTTGCGATTTCTGGGACAATCCATTGCCTTGTGCCCCATTTCCCCACAACTGTAGCAAGCACCGGTATTTCTCAAACACGGGCCACCATGGCCCTTACCACACTTCGGACATACATCACTAGGACCCGTACCACCAACACCTTGGGCCCTTGGAACGTCATTGGCAAACCCCCTATGGGGCGCATGAGAAGACCCTTGGCCTTGATGAAATCGGCCTCCCCTTCGACTTTGGAACTTGCCCTCAAAACGGGCCCTCTTGTCCTCATGACCCCTCCTCTTCCTCAACTTCTCCTCCTCCATTTGTTCGGCATAGACCATCAAGCGGGACAAGTCCATGTCACTAATCAACATTGCGGACCGGCATTCTTCACTCACTAGGTCGGACACACCCATCACGAATTTATTCATTCTAGACCGTGAGTCGGCAACCAAGTGTGGAGCATATCTTGAAAGTTGGTTAAACTTGAGGGCATACTCCCTCACACTCATAGATCCTTGTTTTAAATTCATGAACTCCACCAATTTGGCTTCCCTAAGCTCTAGAGGAAAGAATCGATTAAGGAAACCCGTTTTGAACTCTTCCCAAGGCACCACATAGTTTGCCCCCTTCTCTCTCTTCCATTGGTTGTACCATATTTGGGCCACTCCTTTTAGTTGGTAGGCCGCCAACTCCGCCTTATTTTCTGACCTCACGCCCATGATAGCTAATATCTTGTGGACTTCATCAATGAACTCTTGAGGGTCTTCATCTAACTTAGACCCATAGAATTCTGGGGGATTCATCCGCACGAAGTCTCTCACCCGAGATGCCGGGGTAGGAGCCTGAGGGGCTTGGGTCCCGTGGTTGGCTTGATTAGCCATAGCTTGTGCAAATAAAGTAAGGGCATCACGAAGATCCCCATTGGTCGGTTGTTCCTCGGGTGCGCGGGCTCGTCTTCCTCTTGTATTAGGCATGATCTAGCATAGCAAAGAACAACCGTTAGGGAAGAACTTAATTCAACTCTACAGCACGACTTAGAACATGGAGAAGGGAAACATTTCCTAAAACGTCTCATAGCCTCCTACTCATAGTTGTGGTGCACAACACAACCATGAATCGGACTCTAATCAACGCGGTGTGTTGGACTCCGAGGATCATTCAACCTAGGGCTCTGATACCAAGTTTGTCACGACCCAAGCCTAGGGCCTAGATGTGACCGGCGAATGGGGAACCCGAAGGAACCCCAAACAAGCCTCATAGCGTATCATTACACATCCTTGGTCGCGGAAGCAATTAAATGACCATAAGCGATAAGCATAATCAAGGGGGAAATCGGGACTAAGGGAGCAAGAAAAAAAAAAGAAATGATACATAAATACCATAGATGAGTCAAGCTCAAGCATAATACACAACTTGTCCAACACCACCTCTAAACATGAGTACTTAGCGGGGGCCAAGACAAACTACCGGGCTCACCCTCATAGTCAAAACATAACTAGAAAGGAAAAGTTTTATACATAGCAAAAGATCATGAGCAACGTCCCCGAAATGGAGGACTCACCAATAACCACTATAGAAAATCGTACTAGCCACGCGGAGGAGGATGGTCAAGCGGTGCTCCGGTCCCTACATGGTGACATCATGTAGGCATAGAGTATGCGTTAGTACATTTGAATGTACTAAGTATATGGGATGCAATGCAATGCTACATTAGATGGACATCATAGGAAAAATGCGTAATCATACCCAATAGATAGCATATTAATGAAATGATATGTATAATGATGCTTACATAAAAATCATATTTAGTGGGACGTAGTACATGTGTGGCGAGTGACCATCAATATAGTATTTCCAAGGCCTACCACCCCCTTGGAGAGGCGAAAGAGGTACAAACCCCTCAATATGGTTACACGGGCCTACCACCCCCCGAGCTAGGGACCAAGGTACAAACCCCTCGATACGGTTATACGGGCCTACTACCCCCCGTACTAGGCAACCAAGGTACCAACCCCTCGATACGGTTATACGGGCCTACTACCCCCCGTACTAGGCTTGGTCGACTCACAACACTTATATAGAGAAAATCATATACATGTGTCCATTTCATCATCATTTCAGTAATTACATAACCATCCGACTCATAGGACGTACCTTGGACCTTCCCTTTCCTAAGAATTCTATAAATGGGCATTTTATCAAACACAAGGTGGGCAATTGTTCATGTAAATGAAATCATGTATTTCAAGAATACTAATTCCAACCAATTCCAAAATCCATATAAATCAGCCCACCAACAACATACATATATATATCAACCTTCATAATTTGATCATGGAAGCATGTAAACCATAAACATCACATAATAATTCCATTTCATGATAATATGCAAAATGGACCATAATAGGGTGTGTAGTAGTAATTCCATAATTCAAGAGTTCATAAATAATCATAAGGACCCATAAACTTGAAGTAGAAATAGAGGATAAATGGTTGGACTTGTGGAAAGGAAGGTTTCCACAATCAAACCCACATACCTCAACTTTGGAGAATCCTTGATGAAGATTGGAATGGAGAATCGAAGCTTGAGATTGAGTCTTGAATCCGGAATTAGAGCTTGAGATGTTTGAATTTGGTTGAAGATCTTGGTGGAATTTTTGGAGAGGGCTTAGAGAGTGTTTTTGGAGTTAAGAAAAATGACTAAGTATGGGACATATCCCCTTTTTATAAAAAAAAACGTCTCCAACCCGCCTAAAAAAATAGCTCACTGGAAATTGCAAATCTGCACAGACAGTTTTTACGAAAATGGTCATAACTCCCTCATCCTAACTCGGAATGAGGTGAAACCAAGTGCGTTGGAAAGCTAACTCAAAGAGCTTTAATTTGATAGTTTGCAGCCCTTCCAGTTCCTTGTGTGCTAAGAGATATGCCCCTTTAAAGTTGCCCCTCCAAATCGCAATTTTTGCGATTTTTGAATTTTGATACGGTTGCTCTAAAATTCGGGTTAGACCCATTTCCCACTCAATTTGACCCCACAAATAAGAATATGAAGTCGAATTTCCGAAATCATGCACGGATTTTGAGATATATGGAAATTACAATTATAGGTGTTTCCGAAGCACATTTTCGGGCATTTTTGGGGTCGTTTCAGCTAGATTACTTTTATACTCTAAGACTGGCTCATTAGGAAACTAAAACTTGACCACTCGAGTTCTATAATCGGCTGAGGCATAACAAGCATAAAGTCAGTCCATGCCTAGAATGACATCAAAATCCACCATGTCTAAATCAACTAAATCAGCCATGGTGTCTTTATGATAGATGGAGATGATACAATTTTGGTAGGCACTTTCCGCTATAATGGACTCACCAATAGGTGTAGGAACACTGAATGGTTCAAGAAGTTGTTTGGGGCAAGTCCCAAACCTCATAGCTACATAAGGAGTTACGAAAGATAAACTCGTTGTAATGACCCGAAAGGTCATTTTTGAAAATTTTCATAAAATTACCGCTTACCCCTCCCAATAGTTGCCCGAGTCATGTTTGATCAGTCGCTGAAGTTGGTTTGGGAATTTTGAACTATTTGATAACTATAGTTATTTAATTGACGGGTATTTATTAAATTATTTGTTTATTTAATTGACGGATATTTATTAAATTATTTATTTATTTAGTTATCGATTAATGTGTCAAGTTCATAATTTATTTAATACCCTATATAACTTGGGTCACATATAAAAATAAGTTAATAGGGTTTAATATATTTTTTCCTCTTTACTCATTGTACCTTTACAGCGTCCAACTCAAACTCCGAAGGATAGGAAAACAAAAGAACCGATGAGCGTTCAGGTACATTTTTAATGAAAGGTCTCATCTTTGTATATGTGTGATATAAATGGATGGGTAAAGTATATAATTTATTAGTATTATTATATTATTATATTAGTTGGGTGAGGGAATTGAATTGCAAAAAATGTTGCCGCAATACTGATTTTAAGGATTAGGGAACAAGAGTTAGTGGGGGTAATAAGTGGTCAATGATTACTTAGTGGGTGGAAGGGTAGTGTAGTAAGGTCTATAATTATATAGCAACCATGCAATTAGAAAATTTCTAGGAATCAATTTCTGTTCTTAAAGGAATTTCTGGAGAAAAATTGAAGATAGTCTTCGCACATTGTTTTCTGTAGTTGAAGTTACTGGATACGTAACTTGGTTTTAATTTTGGATTTTTTTATAGTTATCATATTATGATTTAAGTTTTGATATAGTGGTATAGGTAATTAAATATTATGTGTATTATATTATATGAATACCGTTAGAATTATGGTATTGAAGAAGTTGGAACTTAACCCTAGACTTGAAATTTTGAAAATATGAGAGTTGATATGTTAATTGGCATCAAAATTAGAAACTTGATTATAGATTTGAGTGAGTTTTTTGGTCTAGGCTAGACATATAGTAGTATGGGTGTTGTTAATTTCGAAATCTTATTGTGATTATTTATTTTGATAGATTGCATTGATTTGGAAGCCCAACGAAAGGGGAAGGCTCAAGTCTCAGAGTGATTGTTCGATTAATTGAGGAAAGTGGATTTCTCGACCCTTTTTAAGTGTATAGAATCGTGTATTCCTTGTGTTATGTGTTGGGAGTAATGGGACTTGGTGATGGGTTGACTTGTTCATATTGAATAATTTTTTGATGAACTTTCAGTTATAGCCACTCAAAATATTTTAATTATGCTTCATAGCTATAGTTTGCTAATTACGATTCGTAGCTACATGTTATAAGGAGGAGAGTGGCGAGCGAGACTGGGAGAGAGAGGAGAGAGGCGAGCGAGAGAGGGTAGAGAGCGGAGAGAGGCGAATTGTATATGTATATCTGTCAAAATAATTGTATATATGTAACTGCTATACATATGTATTTGTATATCTGGTGAGCGAGATTGGGAGAAGGAGGAGAGAGGCTAGCGAGATTGGGAGAGGGAGGAGAGAGGCGAGCGAGAGAGAGCAATAATTTGTATATTTCGCGGGTACGTTTGAATAATTCGTGTGTTTTTGTATAATTGAGCAATACAAAGTCTGGAATTATACAAATATGATAAAACTCGAAATAACGAATTGATACAAACATAAACATATGAACTTTAAACAGTTATAAAAATTATATTATACAAATTACATTATATAAATTATATTATACAAAATCCGAAAACTAAAAGTTTATACAAACTTTAAAAAGTTATACAAAAAAATATTGAATGTATATAGTGATAAAACTGAAAAACCAAAGGAAATCATCGTCATATACAAATACAAACCATCGTATACAAATACAAATCAGACGACGAATTGTTAGTTGCGAATTATATAAATGTGGCGAATTATACAAATGTGGCTAATTATACAAATCTGAAGTCAGCCCACGTAATTAATGGTTAATGTTAGTCGCGAGTGGTAATTATAGCAAACTATAGCTATGATGACTAATTAAGTAGTATAAGTTTGCTTAACCGCATAATTTTCCCTATTAATAATGAGGAAAGGTGTAATAAAAAGGCAATTTGATTATATATTGATATGTAATGTGTTGAGAATGATTGGAAAGATTTATTGATTCATTGTTGATGTTGTATCACGATTGTGTTGTTATGAATTGTGCATTGATATAGAAATAATCATCTTCTCATTAATTGTGTGAACATGTCAGTTGCATTGGTTCTGAAACATGATTATGACAAGTATTATGTGAATTGAGGAAGAGTAAGGAATTAAAGAGGATGTACCATTTCGAGGGACGTGTCGCACACCGTGATGGATATTATGATTCAAGGGACATGTCGTACACCATGATAGATTTTATTATCGAGGGATGTGTCACATGCCGAGATGGATTTTATTATCGAGGGACGTGTCACACGCCACAACGGATTTTATTATCGAGGGAAGTGTCACATGCCGTGACGAATTCTATCATCGAGGGACGTGTCACACGCTGCGACAGATGTATGGACTGATAAGTCCCCCATGGATCTTGAACTGAGAGACAACGAGTGTGTATCACTAGGTCAGACATGTATCACTATGATTGACATGGCATTTCATTGCAATGCATATCTTTATCATTTGTGAACTTGTGAGTGCCGTTCTGTGGAACTTGTGATTGATGAACTTTATCATGTGTATTATTGATCTGAAATTGTCGGAGTGTTGTCATTGAGCTAAGAGCTATGTAAATTGTGAACTGTTAGGTTGGGCTGATTTTATGCAGGTTGTATTTGTGGAGGTTCGATTGGAGTGTAAGGAGTACCCGTATTCTATATTCTTAGCTTTATGTTTAGGAGTTTGCTTTTTGAGTACCGTGTGATTTGGTACTCACCCATTACTTCTACAATTGTGTAGGTTATGAGCCCGGATCTTCGTGATACTCCTTCTTCTCTTCCGAGGCTTCCCGTGGAGATTTGTGAGGTAGTTATTTGTCATCGCAGCAGACCTTCTTACTCCTATTTATGATCTTGTTCTACTTTAGAGACAACATCATTTGAGACTTGTGTTTTCTTTCAAATATATTGTAATATATTAGAGGCTTGTGCACATGACAACAAAATTTTGGGGGTATATTTAAGTTGATTATAAATCTCCGCATTATTTTATAGTATTGGACTTTTATTCTCATTTTACTTCCGCATTTATCGAATTATTTGGATTATGACGATTTCTCTTGGTGGGATAAGACGAGTTCCATCACATCAAGTAAGGCATAAACATCAAGAGAAAGAACATTAAGCATACCAGTGACAACATCTGGCGAATTCTCCTGATCCAGACGACTAGCCATAGAATATAGACGGTTTATACCCCCGCCTGTTCCTGAAGTAGCACCCATTTGGGTATCCCTGTCTGCTGGAGCTGCTGAAGAAGATTGGGCCCTATTGCCCCATTACCTTGCCTCCTCTTTGGGCAATCTCTCAGAAAGTGACCAATCTGACCATACTTAAAACATTCATTTGTGCCATCACGACACTCTCTTGGATGGGTCCTACCGCACTTAGCACAAGGTGGGCTTCGAAACCCCTGTGCCGCACTTCCTTGAGACTGAGAACCCTAAGTTCAAAAATTTTGAGAATTTTGGTTTCGGCGATCATTCCTATTTCGGGGTGTAGGCGCACTAGCTGATGATGGAGCAGGTCCAAATGACCTCTGCTAAAAGGATGACTGATTCCTATTTTCGGTTTTCTGTTGGCCGAACTCATGGTTTGCTGTCTTGTCCCTCTTACTTCGATACTCTTCCCTATTCTTCAACTTATCCTCCTCCACCTGCTGCACGTGAATCATAAGTCTAGCTATGTCCATGTCCACTTTCAACATAGCCGCCTTCCCTTCCCTACATGTATGGAGGAAAAGTCCCGACACAAACAAACTTATTCTGCTCCTCATATCAACCACCATCTCCGGAGCATAGCGAGACAATTGGGTGAACTTAAAGTTGTACTCCTGTACACTCATAGACTCTTGCTTTAGGTTAAGGAACTTCTTTAACTTTCCTTTCCTTAGCTCTTGTGGAAAGAAGTGCCCCAAGAAAGCATTCTCAAACACAGTCCAGCCTGAGAGTGGTGCACCTTCTCCTCTAGTATTTTTCCACTAGTCGTACCATATCTAGGCAACACCCTTGAGATGGTATATAGCCAACTCCACACGCTCAACATCAGTAACATGCATGACCTCAAACACCTTCTGAAGCCCATCCATGGAGTTTTTAGGACCCTCATTGAGCTTTGACTCAGTGAACTTCGGGGGGATTCATCCTTAAAAAACTTTCGAACTTTAGAAGTGTCAGCCACATCCTGACAGTCCGCTCCATGGTGACCAACCTATGCTTTCACAGCTTGTGCCAATATTTAGATGGCATTTCAAAACTCAGGATTAGTGACATCATCTAGAGGGGCTTGCCCAATAGGTGCATTGGGACCTCCTAGTCCAACTGGTACTGGCAGATCCTTGGGATACACATTCCTTCTAGCAGGACATCCTCTGACATTTCTTCATGAACGCATGATCTGAAAATATGTGTAAGCATGAATTAGAACAAACTTTTATAGAGTTAAACTCTATCACACGAACAGGAGTATAAAAAAATGAAACAATGCCTAATGTCATGTAGCCTCCCTATCATCAATGTGGCGCCCTTCACACCGATAAGAAGGACTCTAATAGACACGGCTTCATAGATAACCTAGGATACTTGAACTCTGTCCTCGAATATTAAGTTTTTCATGCCTCGAGACTACACCCTGGATATGACCGACACTCGAGAACCATTGTTGGTCCCCAAGCGAACCATTGGCCTGTCTGAATACTTAGTGGAAGGCTGACTCAAGCATATATAGACTTTAAAATTGAAATAAATCATTAAGTCAAAGCACTCAATTAAATTATCTAAAAATACTTAATGAAAGAAGTAATAGTTTTAACAAAATATCTAAATAGCAATACTGAAAGACTCTCAATACTATCTATCTCTGAAGCCTCTACTATTTTAAGATAAGCGTGGGGACAAGACCCACGACAACCTTAAGCAACTTCTAAAAGGAAACTAAATATTGGAGTCCTTCGAAAGCCAGGAGGCCTCACCAAAAGCTGATGAGTGACAAGGTGATCTCAACAAAATGCCTGTTGATGATCCTGAACACCTGTATCTGCATCATAAAATGATGCAGGTCGATAGACATCAGTACATTGAATGTACGAGTATGTAATATGGCTGGGTGAAAAAATAACTGAACTGAGAGGCTCAAATATAACTAAACTGAAGTAAAGCATAAACATGAGATAAAATTATTTAAGCTTCACAAATAAAATGCAATAATAGCAATTACTCTTTACTTTATACTAAGGAGTTTCTCTAATTGACAACCATCACTAGGAGCCTTCTGATGATACAACATCTTACCCACGTTGTCAGAGCCATCCTATACCTTGCCGGAGTATAGAACGCAACTAAACTGATGGATCCACTAAAAAGGTCTTCTTGAGGCAATGTCGGTATGATCCTTTCCTACGTTGGCTACGTAGTTTATTGGATTTGAGTTGTCTGAACTCTTACCCCATATCGGTGCTCAATACTACTCCCAAATATATATATATATATATATATATATATATATATATATATATATATATATAACTGAAATGCTCTTGTACAATATTTTCTGAGTTAAGAAAATTTCTCAAAGACTTCTTTAAGAAGTGACTAAAGTTGTACTAAGTACTTCTGAATTACTCTGAAAACTCTCTGTACTTTTCCGAAATTAATGTTTTCTTTTCAAGGTAAAAATAACACTTTCGGAACCACTTAAATCCCCTTAAATTCTCTTTGAAAACCATGCTTAAAACTTTTCTCTTAAACTCTCTTTAGTTCAAAATCAATGTAAGGAAATTACTAATTCAATATACTTTTTACAAGATTCAATATATAGGGTTCATGTGGAACGACAAGCATGAACAATAATTTATGAAGTTTAATACATAAAGTATCGAAATCTCATAAGGTAGGAATTTCACAAAACTGTGGGCGACACCCTAGATTAAACTTACTGCTAACTGAATTTAGATGTAGGGTGTGAGGATAAACTAGTCCAACAATATGAATAGTCTTACATACCTGGAAAAATAAAATTCTTGACGAAACTGGAAGAACGCTTGAAAACCCTAGTTTTTTCCTCTTGGATCCTTGCTCTAAGACTTGGAACCATTAATGATAGTAATAGGGTTGATTAATATTGTTTAGAACCTTATTTAGGTGTAAAAAACTTCAGGTTTAGGCTTAGAAGGGGTGGGAAAAGACTGAACTAAGTCTTTTAAAAAGCTATCGAAAACCTTCCACGGGGCCATCTACCATTTGTTGTTTGATCTACAGATCGTAGATCCCATCCGTGAAATTTATATTCAATTTTAAGGCTCAAAATTTTATTCTACGGGTCCAATCTACGACCCTTAGAAGTTTCTACTAACCGTAGATCCAATTCGTAGACTTTATACTAAATATTTTGGCTCGAAAGTTCATTCTAAGGGTCCAAACTAATGCCCGTAAAAGTTCCTATGGCCCATAGAATGGATTTGTAGGAATTGGACCCCAAAAGTTGACTCTCTAAATTTTTCCTACGACTTGATAGCACGGGTCGTAGTACAATCTATGACCCGTAGAAGGGTTTCGTAGTTCATTGACTCAGAAAACTCTGATGTGGTAGTCTCTGGTAAAATTATCATAACTTTTTACTCTAAACTTGAAATGAGGCAAACTTAGTGGCATTGAAAAGAGTACTCATAGACCTTCAATTTTATAGGTAATGGGTCACCTAATGCATTATATTATGAGAGATATTATCGTTTAAATTTGACCTAAGTAGAATCTTATATCAAAACTTAATCGGTAAGGAAGCTTTCAACTCGACTTTGTGCTAGGAGATTCTAGTGACTTTAATTCATATCTAAATTCATTTTCACACTAAAGAATTGAATTTAACACCTAAGAATAATTTAAGAATCATCTGCTATGACTTTACATGCAAATGGAGAATGGTTCGGGCCTTAGCTTAGAAATTCTTGGGGTGTTACAGATTATGAGTGGAATACAACTCCATTTTCAAAATGATTTTCACATGTATTTTATAATTGTTTTGGGTAACATAATTTTATACTAAATTCTAGATTTGCTTTTCGTTTCCAGTATTGGGTTTTTGGGTCATTTTGACCCCGTTTTACAAAAATATTGATATGGGTGTTGATAGTTCTAAATTCTTATTGTGATTTCCTATTTGAATAGCTTGTGTTGATTGGGAGACTCAAAGAAGGGGGAGGACTAAATCTACAGAGTGATTGTGTGCTTAAACTGAGGTGAGTGAACTTATATACTTTTGTTAAGCTTGTAGAATCTTATATTTCTTTGTCTATGTGTTGGGGAGTAATGGAATTGGTGATGGGTTGAATTGTTCATATTGATTGATCTAAATGATAAAAAAAAAGGGATAATGAAAAAGGCAACGTGATGATTACTGATTTGAATAATGTGGTGAATGATTTGAGTGGTAATGTTGATCTGCTATTGATGAAATACTATGACTAAGAGGTTTGAATTGTGAATTGATATGGAAGTTGTCCTTTCCTCATTATTGTGTGAGTATACCAT
Organism: Solanum appendiculatum; assembly: GCA_018342035.1. Taxonomy (NCBI): domain Eukaryota; kingdom Viridiplantae; phylum Streptophyta; class Magnoliopsida; order Solanales; family Solanaceae; genus Solanum; species Solanum appendiculatum. Next base: position 1,772,913 of record JAGDQO010000814.1, on the reverse strand, counting down.
TTGCATTGGTTTTGAAACACTGTGATGTGTGAGTATACCATTTGCATTGGTTCTGAAATACTGTGATGAGATCTATTGAGATGAGAATGCCGATGGAAAATGGTTTCGACATATTTTATATTAAGGGGCCGGGGTACACACTCTGTGGTATATTCTATATTGAGGGGCCGGAACACATGCTCCATGACATATGCATAGTAAACAAAATTTGTTATTTCAAATTACGTAAATCAATAGTTCAAACCGCACTCAAAGGTAGGGCATTTCCCATTTTTATAGGAATGCATTGATAAGTCCCCCATGGGTTCAGGTATGAGACTCCGCGAATGTGTATTATAGGACAGACATTCATCACTTTATATGGAATTTCATTGCATTGCATATCATTTCTAGCTGTGAACTTGTGAGTGTTGTGGTGAAACTTGTGATTGATGGATTCAGTACCTTGTGTTGATGACCTATATTTGTTGAAGTGTTATTATTGTGCTACTTGCTATGTGAGTTGTGAACTACTAGGTTTGGTTGATCGCTGTGCAGGTTGTAGTTTATTGGAGGTCCGGTTGGGATCAAAGGAGTACTTGTATTCTATTTGCTTTACCTCGTGTTTAGTAGTTTGTTTGCTGAGTACCATATTGTTTGGTACTCACTCCTTGCTTCTACACTTGTGTAGGTTACGAGCCAAGATCTGCATGATTATTCTTCTTCTTTACTACGTCCAAGGCTTTTCTATGGATACTTGAGAGGTAGTTTCTTGTCATCCCTGCTGGCCCTCTTGTTCCTTATTTATGTTCTTGTTCTATTCTAGAACCCAGACATTAAGACTTATATTTCTTTCACTTCAGTTGTAATACATTTAGTGGCTTGTATATGTGACAACCAGGTTTTAGGAGTGTTTATGAGATTGACAAAGTTCTCCGTATTTATGTTATTAATAGATTAATTTCTACATTTCTATCGTTATGCTTTGGGTTTTCGACTACTTGTTTTGGTAGGATAGATGAGTGTCATCACGCCCATTTTTGGGTCGTGACAAATGGTATTAGAGCCCAAGTTTCATAGGTCTCATGTGTATATAAGACAAGTCTAAGTAGAGTCTCGAGGATCGGTATGGATACGTCTGTACTTATCTTTGAAAGGCTATGAGGACTGTTAGGAAATTTTCTTTTTATTCATTCTTTCTTATCGTGCGTGGTTACCTTTGTTATTGCTGAGTGTGGTGTGTTCTTTTGGCAGATGGCGAGGACCAGAGCTACTATTGTTGGTGGTAGAGGGGAGGCAGTCCCCAAGGTAGTTGTTGAGTCCCTAGTTAGGGGTAAGGGTAGGGCCCGAGCTAGAGGTCATGCTCGTGGAATGGCACCAGCCAGAGGTCATCCCCATGGAGTGGCACCAGTTAGAGGTCATGCTAGAGAGGTCTCTTTAGAGCCACAGGTTGATATTAGAAAGGACCAGGTTCCTCCAGAGTATGTCGTCGTACCCTTGCTTTAGGATACCTTATTGAGGGTGTTGGGTGTTCTAGAGGGCCTTACTCAAGGTATTGCATCAAGCACACCATAGGTTCTACAGACCAGCATGGGGGCTCAGACCCCAAAGCAACATCAGGCTCCGGTTATTCAAGATCTAGTGGGTCAACCACTAGTGGGTCCTGCACCAACAGTTGGGGTGCAGGATGCTCCTTTGGTAGTCCTCACACAGAACGAGCAGCATAGATATGAGAGGTTCTAGAAGATAGACCCACCCCAATTTTAGGGTGGGAAGAACGACGATGCTCATAAGTTTTTTACCCTGTGCCGGGAGTTGCTAGAGGCAATGGGTTTGGATGACTCACATGGGGTTCGGTATGCTTCACTTCAGCTTTGTAGACCAGCTCAAGAGTGGTAGAGGATGTATTCAGGGTCTAGGCCATCACGGTCTCCTCCAATGACTTGGGAGGTGTTCTTCAGTGCTTTTCATGACTGATTCATCCCTTGGAATGTGATAGAGGAAAGTTGCATAAGGTCTAAGGGTTTGAGATAGGACAACCTATCTGTTGTAGAGTATGACTCATTTTCGCCGGCTGTCTAGACATGTTTTGTCCCTTATTCCATATGAGGTGGAGAAGATTCATAGGTTTGTGAGGGGATTGACTTACTCCATCAGAACGTATGTGTACAGAGCAGCTCGTGAGGGGGCTTCTTTCTAGTCCATAGTGAGTGTCGCCAAGGAGGCGGAGTTGATGGAGAGGGAAGAGTTTGGGGACCCTAATAGGTCCCGTTCCTCTGGTGAGTTTTCTAGTGCATCATATGGAGGTAGAGGATCGTACATAGGTAGTGGCTTCTTCTAGCATCAGGGGCCCATTCTTGCATCCATGCCAACATCTGAGGGTGTTCAGACACCTTGAGGGTCCTACAATACAGGTCAGGGTTCAATTTGGTCACAGCACTGGCCTATGGGTTGAGGTAAGACTACAGAGTCAAGGAATCTTGGAAACAATTGTTTGTTATACAAGGTACCGATCTTTTTTCAATCATACCAAAATACAAGTTTTCAGACGATGAAGTGTTACTCCATTACAGACACTTGGAATGTGAAGGTTCTGTATTGAAGACATCCAAAGAATCATCTGGCTTATGGCCTCAATCTGATTCGGAATGTATTCAGAACAGATTTGTTTATACAGAAAGCTTGATCTCTGTAAAGTTATTACTTGCTTAGTATTTACTTGTATAGGATCAAGATACTTTCTTCTTCTTCTTTGAGGAATCATATTCTGACCTCTTATTAATTTCTATGTGCTTAAGCTAGCCTGAACATCATGGTTATCAAAAGAACTGTCTAAGACCCATTAATCCTATATTTGGATGTCAAACAGGGTGATTTACACAGGTTTAACAAGTTAGATTTCTTTGTCTGGATAAAACAATGGATATCAAACATATTTTCTCACATGACCAACATTGTTACACATTTTCTCAATGATATCAAAAATTGTAAATTATCATTAATTTATACTTTTTATTCAAATTTATTTAAATCATTTTACAAGATTACATAGTACATGACTTGGAATACACGTGCATAGTACATGACTCGAGTTACACGTGCAACACATGTGTCGAGGAGCTAGTATATAAAGAAGAGGAAGCTCTAAAAAGAGAAACCCTAAGCATTCAAATCAAAGCAACATAGAAGAGGAGGCTCTAAAGATGACACAAAAGGCAAATCTTTTCAAAGGTATTTGTTTCTTTCTATTGAATCTCTATATATTTTCTGCTTAATTGTATTTGTGTAGGTGTGTGTGTGTGTGTGTGTTTTCCCTTGTAACAACAATATCTGAGTTAGCTTTGACGTACCTCGACTATTCCACTAAATACCTACTATATCCTAATTTAAAATCTTCGTATGGGGGCGAAGTCATAGACTAGTTACGAGTTTTGCAAAATCCATTAATTTTGGCAAAAGTCTTATATCTTTGCTAAAAAATCTATTTAATATGTATAATAATTTTTCTAGGACCCAACAATTTACCTTTACTAGAATCTAGAACCCATAAACTCAAGATTTTGGATTTGCCTCTGTGTAAGCACAATTTTTAAATGCAAGGAAGAGAGTTGTGAAGCATTCAGAGGAAATAAATAAGATGGACGTTGATGGCGCTATGGGAATTCACTTGCCACAAGAAATAATTACGGAAATCTTTAGCAGGCTACCTGTGCGGTCTCTTTTTCGATTCAAATGTCTTTCAAAGTTTTGGATGACATTGATCTCTGAACCTTACTTTGTGATGAAGCATCTCAATCATGCCATGAAAAACCAAAATTCGCAAAAAATTCATCTTGTTAACCAAAACCTTTCCTTCCAATATTGTTCTTATTTGACATCATCTTCTTTATTATCAGTTCAACTGGTAGAGGATGTACAACAAGAACTTGATTGGCCTTTTAGCAATAAACCAAAGAGTTGCAAAATATACTGTTGTTACGATGGGTTGGCTCTTATGGGGATTAATGAATATAATTATCTTGGTGACATCAAACTTTGCCTATGGAACCCTTCCACAAGAGAATCAATAATACTTCCTCAAATAGGATTTTCAGTGGCATTAGATTTTACTTGTGGATTGGGATATGACTCAACTAGTGATGACTATAAGATCCTTAAAGTTGGTCACCAATCATGCAGTGAACTTATCGCACTGAAAAGTGGTTCCTGGAGAGAAATTGGTAAACATACTTCTGGCATTTACCCTGTGAGGTCGTCTACTATGGACTCTCTGGCATTTGTACATGGGGCATTTCATTGGCTTGGTTTGTCACTAGAGTATGTAGTTTCATTGGATGTTTCAAAAGAGGTGTACAAAGAAATATTGTTGCCTGATAGAATGTTCATGGTTTTTGGCATTGGTCACATCCAACATGGCATTTCAGTATAAGGAGGAATGCTTTGTGTTCATTCTACTCATTCTCATCCGTGGAATCACAATTTCAAATTTTGGGTATTGAAAGACTATGGTGTCAAACTTTAGAATCAATTGTTTAATATACAAAGTACCTATCTTTATGCAATTATACCGGAATACATGTTTTTAGATGGTGAAGTGTTACTCCGTTGCAAACATTTGAAACGTGGGTGTGTTTTTACGACATCCAAAGAATCATCTGGTTTATGGCTTCAATCTGTTCCGAAAGATATGGATGATGGATTTGTCTATACAGAAAGTTTGATCTCACCAAAATTACTTGCTTAGTATTTACTTTCTGGTGCAGTGTAGTTGGAAGTAGTATTATTCTTGTTCTTGAAATATTACAGTTATTGTAGCTCTTCATTGCTTATATTTTGATAGAGAACTGTCCAAACTCTATTCGGATCATATATTACAATGTCAAACAGGGTGATTTACAGAGTTGTAACGAGTTCGATTGTGCAATGGATATATTTTATTTCATACTGTCAAAAAAAAAAGTGATTGTATCAACTTTCTACATAGTTGAAGTAATCACTTTTTAAATTTAGATAGCCCCCCTCCATGTATGCCATTTCTCCAATAATATTTTATCAGTAGATGTATGGGTTAGACGCACGTCTGTGAAGTATTACTATGTTGCAGACATTTGGAACATAATGGTTCTGTATTTAAGACATACAAAGAATCATCTGGCTCATGGCATCAATCTGATTCTGAACATGTTAAGTATGGATTAGTTTATACAGAAAACTTGATCTCTACAAAATTACTTACTTAGTATTTACTCATGTTATAACCTCGTATTCGCATCACTTTAATATTATTAAGTATCATTGCTTATATTGAACGAGTGGTAGGGGCCAGGGTTGGAGCCAGGTAGCGTCAAGGGGTTCATTTAAATTTGTTTTGCTTCCACCATTACGGGTGGATGAACGTTCAGATATTGGTATTAACAAGATCTAAAAGAGACAGAAGTATTAGGCACACAAACGTGAACGTGCATAGAGCTCGCAAAGGCCTTAGAGGATTGAATCCATGTATGTGGCAAAATACCAGTTCAAATATAGTTAGTTTTCCAGGAAATATGTTTCAGTAGAGTATATGATGTCGATAGCCCGAGGTAGAGAACTCAACGGGCTAGGGTGACCCCATTTCACCATTTTTTTTGTTCAAATAAACATAATAATTAAGCATTATGGTTTTTGTTCTTTTCAAATAAATGTAATAATTAAGCATTATGGTTTTTGTTCTTTTTGTTTATTTAAACAAGCAAACTTTTTTTACTTTAATAAAGTGATACTAGATACAAAAGCCCGGGCCTAATATATATTACTTTATTTGTTTTATATTTTAAGTTGTTAATTATAGTGATTTATGTGGCACATATGAAATTTTGAGAGTTAATCAAATTTTTAAATAACTTTTTTCATATCTTAAGTGTTAATTATTATGATTTAGGGTACTTTTAACGTAATTTTCAAATAATATATGACACCCGCTCTGTCTCAATTTATGTGGCATGGGTGAAAATTCGAAAGTTAATCAAATTTTTATTATATTTTTTAAATGTTTTAAGTTGAAGAGGATGCTAATTAAATTAAAGTTTAAAAAAACAATTTTTTAAATTTTTTTTTCAAAAATTTCCTTACTAAAGCAGTCACGTCGATGAAGATGTTATAATTATAAGTTTAAAACATGTCATTTTAATCGGTTGACGAATTGGTAGTTCTTTTTTATTTTCTTTTTTAAAACTTTTTGGTAGAACATATTGAAATTTAATCAAATTGAAAATACACATAGATAGAAAAAAAGATTGATCAACTCTCTAAAGACCTAAATGTGTGGCACGTGGAGCAAAAGGGGAAAGTAGACCCACATTTCCAAAGTGAAGTTGCAGAGAAATTAAATATTGATATAGTAATTTTGTCTCACCAAAAGATAGTATAACTGTACAAGGTTCAAACCACAAAGTACAATAGACTTGAAAAAAGATATTTTGGAAAATACCAAAAGTACCCCTCTACCTAAGCAGACATGTTGACCGTCTCTTGTATGGTTATTGTAACTTATATTATTATATATATATATTAGTAGTAGATATTATCAACGCAAATATTAAATAATTGTAGCGTTATAATTAGGAATATCAAAAGTAGAAAAACAGAGCAATTTTTTTTTTTAAAAAAAAAGGGAGAACCCTAAACATTAAACTCAAAGCAATGGAGAAAGAGGCAAATCTTTTCAAAGGCCAAAAAGATGAAGAAATCACTAATTCCCAACCATTAAGGTATTTGTTTTTTTTGGCTGAATCATTGTGTATTTTGTGCACCTCGACTATTTCATTGAATACCTACTATCTTCTAACTTAAATTCTCCATATAGGGGCAAAGCTAAAGTACTGGTTATGGGTTAGGTAGAAAAACTTTGGCTAAATCATTTGTTTATATCAAGAAACTACTTAATATATAAGTTATCAAGACTTGGATAGAATTATTTTATTTTATTTTTTAAGCGGTGAGCGGAGGACTACTTAGATTTTTAATTGCAAGGAAGAGAGTTGTGAAGTATTTTGAGGAAATTCACTTACAAGAAGAAATAATTATGGACATCCTCACCAGGCTACATATGTCGTCTCTTCTACTATTCAAGTGTGTTTTAAAGTCTTGGATGACATTGATCTTCAAGTCTTACTTTACAATGAAGCATCTTAATCTGTGAAGAAAAATCAAAATTTCCAAAAAAGTTCTTATTAGCCGGTGGTACCCTCATAAGGACGAGTTTTCCTTGTATTGTTCTTCTTTATCCTCAGTTCAACAGATAGAGGAAGTACAAAAACCTTATTTGCCTTGTAAAGGTAAACCATGTTCTTGCACAATAAATTGTTGTTACAATAACTTGGTGATTATCGGGGTTTCTAATTGTTATGATTATAAGCACCACAAACTTTTGCTATGAAATTCCTTTACAAGAGAATCAATAGTACTTTTCCATAATAAAAATTTCACCTAATGGGGGTGGGGGGGACTTTTTGACTTGGGGATTTGCATATGACTCAACTAGTGATGACTATAAGATCCTTAATATTAATCACAAATCACAAAGTGAACTTCTCGCGCTGAAAAGTGGTTCCTAGAGATTAACAGATAAATATCCTACCGACTTTCACCCCTTATTATCTTATGCAGATTCTTTGGCATTTGTATATGAAGCATTTCATTGGCTTGATTTGTCAATGAATAATTATGTGGTTTCATTTAGTATATCAAATGAGGTGTACAGAGAGATACCATTGCTAGAGCAAAATTTCTCCCGGTGGAGCGAACAAGGTGTTTCAGTGTTCGGAAAAATGCTTTGTGTCTATTCTTGTTATGAGTATCATATGAAAGAAAGTTTTAAGATTTGGGTAATGAAATACTATGGCGTCAAAGAATCTTGGACGAAATTGTTAATATACAAGGTAACGATCTCTATTCAGCAATACCAAAATATAGGTTTCCCGATGGGGTTGTGCTATTCTACTACAATCATTTGAATCATTTTGCTACTATCTTTAGGATATCCAAAGGACCATATGGATTATGGCCTCAATCTGGTGTAATTCAGAAAGGATTTGTTTATACAAAAAGTTTGTTCTTCCCAAAATTAATTAGTTAGTATTTGCTTATGTATGAACGAGTCACTTCTTTTTCTTTTTTAATTTACTTTAATTGTAGTCATGTCACAACCTTTTATGTGTTTTCATATCATAAACTGAACTCTCCGGTGCACTTTAGTTGGATGCAATAGTACTTTCCAATCCAAAAATTTCACAAGAGGATTTATGTACTTGGGGATTGGGGTATAACTCGACTAGTGATTACTATAAAATCCTTAAGAGTGATAGCAAAGAACACAATGAATTCTCGTGCTAAAAAGTGGTTTTTGGAGAAAAACTGATAACCATCCTACTGGTGTTCACCTTGTGTTTTATAATATGGATTCTTTGGCATTTGTACCTGAAGCATTTCACTGGCTTGTTTCCTTACTGAATAATTGTGTGGTTTCATTTAGTATTTCAAATGAGGTGTATGGAGAGATACCTTTGCTAAAGGCAATGTTTTTTTATTTTCAAACCGGAAAGGGTAAATATGCATCATTTATTAGACGACAGGTATAGATGTACAACTTTTTAAACGAAGGATATCCGCTCTAAATCGCAAAGTTAAAAGGGTATAATCTCTCCTCCTCCCTCTTGAGTATTTAACATAAAACTTGCAACAATATCAGTTAAAAAATTAGTACCATTTTTCATATAGTTCACATTACCTATAATTACAACAACTAATTTAAAAATTGATCATGAAAATCCTAGTATTCCACCAAGATAAAATGGATGGTTTAAGGAAAAACCAAATTCAGACAAAACACCAAACCAAAAGAATCAAAAAGAGGTACCAAGTAAATAGTACATTCTTCACCATGTAAATGAAGGGAGCACATATGTAGGATATGCATTGTTTTTCAAGGCAAGAGCATGTACAGCATCATCATCCGCGACTTCTCCGAATTTGCTAAGTCCAAGTTCAGCAGCATGTATTCCCCCAGTGATAAACGCTGATGCAATTCCAGCTACATTTGCGCCTTTGATATCATGGTGAAGGGAGTCCCCTATAGCAACACAATCAGAGGCATCCACAACAGAAGCCATTTCCATAGATGACTTGTATATTATCTTATCAGGTTTACCCATCCATTTCACTTCACCGCCAAGTTTTTCATACGTGGCTGCCAATGTTCCAGGCATAACACGCAGAGCTCTCGCTTCAACGGTTACAAAATCAGGATTTGCTACTACCATGGGGATTTTCATAGCAGCACACCGATCCAGTATCTTCTCAAGTTCATCAAGATTCATAGGAAGTGCGGCACCAGAAGAAAGCCCCAATGCTTCAGTTCCGTGAGCCAAAATAAAATCAGCTTCCTCAACATTTTCTACAACTTCTAGTCCGAGGCCTTCAAGAGATATAGCACCCCTGTCATTCCAAGTCATGTGAATACACGATCTTCCTATAGAGGCAAACCAAGCATCTTCTCTCCTTTGAAGATACTGATGTGTTAATTCACCACTCGTGATGGCACCAATAAAGAGCGACGGATCAAATCCAAGGCTCCTTAATTTTTCCAGGGTTGTAGATGCTCTTCTTGAAGAATTACTAATGATTACCATCTTTGCACCATAAGTTGCCAACTTTTCCAAGGCCAAAATGGCACCAGGATAGGGTTGTTTCCCATCATGAAGCACGCCAAACTGATCCAGAAACCATGCCTTGAATCGACGACTTTCAGCTAGATGTTGAATATCATTCAAAGTTTGAAATTTAAGCTCGGTTAGGTTTGATGATTGAACTGATAAACATCTTCCAATCATGGTTCAACCCTTCTCTGTCTGTGAAATTAGCGATTTAGGTTCTCAATTTCCTCTTCTTTTTGTCCAATTTACCCAATTGTTTATTCGGTATACTAAAATTGAAGACATAAAATTGGTTCAAAATCTGCAATACATAACTTACAACATACCCAACATATTCCCACAAGTATGGTATGGGGGAGCGTAGAGCGTTCACAAACCTTACCCCTACCTCGTGGAGGATAGAGAGGTTATTTCCGAAAAATCCTCCTGTCACAAGACAGTTAGAAAAAGACTATACAGAGGTAGAACAAGGATAAGTTAAACACAAGAACTGCAATACGTAACTTAAAAGATAAAATTATAGGCAAAACATGCCATAATTAATTACAATTTTCATACCAAGGATTAAAAGGAAAAAAGAAAAACTAATTCTCACCCAACAAAATAGACTTAGCATTCAATAACAATATATCCCGTGTAATCCCACAATTGAAGTCTGGAGAGCATAAAGTGTACATAAACCTTAACTCTAACGGAATTTTCACCTTGTTGACGAGTATTTGATTCCCTTACCCCCCAATCTTTTTTTAAAAAGTCAAATCAAGTAATTCAATCTTTCCTTCAAAACCAATTGGGAAATATGAAGAGAAGTTGAAAAGGGAAAAAAGAGCAGAAGCTAGAAAGGGGAAAATGGAGAGAAAATTTTTTTAGAGAAAAACTTAAAGAGGAAAATACCTGAAGTAGAACAACCCAGCTGAAAGTAAGGATGAAAAATAATTTTCTGGATTTATATACTTGAAGAATCCAAATCTAGATTTATTCTGAAATGACCAAAATGCCATCAGTCTTAATTTTATGGAAAAAAAAAAAAAGACATGTATAGCAGAAAAGGAAAAAGAAAAAGGCCAAAAATATACATAACCCCTGAAACTTTATGTATAATAGAAACTTGCACTCATTTTTCATTTCGACAATTCATCTTAATCTTATTCTATTTTAACTGTTGAAGTGTGTGACCATCTCATCTAAAAGCTTAAGCTGTTAAAGAGAGCACACTTTAATTAGTTAATGATATTCTCAACACGCCCCCTCACGTGCGGGCCTGATTCTTTTTCATGGGCCAAGCACGTGGAATTTTGTTTTAATTTGGGTGACGGTGAGATTCGATCTTAGGACCTCTGAATGCTCTAATACCATGTTGAAGTGTGTGACCATCTCATCTAAAAGCTTAAGTTGTTAAAGAGAGCACACTTTAATTAGTTAATGATATTCTCAACATTAACTCTTAATTTCCATTTTTTATATATCATTTAAACACTAAACATTATTTTTATTATTTAAAAATCTAAACGTGTTCGTTAATTTTCATAAAAATAAAATAAAAATTAACGAACAAACATTAATTTTCGTTAAATTTTTTTACAAAAATTAACGGACATGCGTTGATTTTTAAAATAAGAAACTGCAATTGGAAAAACATAAATAAAAATAAAGAAATCATAAAAATTAGTATTTTCATGTTTAAATGGTATTCCCTCTGTCCCATTTTATATGAGCTAGTTTGACTCGACACGGAGTTTAAGAATGAAATGAAAACTTTTAAAATTTGTGGTCTAAAATAAATAATAAAAATTTATGTGGTTATAAATCATTTCATTAAAGGTAAAGTTGATATTTTAAAGTTAAATTGTTACTTAATATAGAAATATATGATTCTTTTTTTAACCGACTAAAAATAAAAATAAATCATAAAAATTGGCACAAAGGGAGTACATAAAAATAAAGTTTAAGGGTTAAAATGAAACAAGATTTCGAAATTGTTTTTGTTGCTCAATTACGTCTTGTAATTTGTAAAGTTAGTCCATTTCATCAGTATATCCCAAATTATTCAAAAGTATCGTTTCATACAAAAAGTGTGTACCATTAATCCTCAAATGTTGTACTCTTCATTTTGTATGGTTCTTGGGTAAATACAATTGCTAATTCTCTTACTCCTTTGTCTCTAATTACTTGTCTAATTTTTCTTTTTTATTTATATCTTTTTAGCTGTCCATTTTGACAAATTAAGAAAAAATAATTTTCTTTACTTATTATATCCTAAATTAATTAATTTTGAAAAAGGTAAAACTTTTTGAAAATTTTAAAATTTAATTCATCCACTTCATAATTAAAAGGATAAAATGATAAATTCATTATATTATTCATTATTTTTTTAATAGGTATGACAATTCAAAATTGGATAAGTAATTACGGCCAGAAGGAGTATGGACAATTATTTGATTGGATTGTCACAGGAGGAAAAAATGTAGAGAGTAGAATTACTTTTCTCTTTCTTTTTGTGGCCCAAGACTTTGTGAAGAAGCAAAGGCAACAATGGCAGAACAAAAGCTATTCTTTATTCCAATACATTGTTTTCTTTCTTTTAGTGGCGGCGACCCCTCGCAAACAACTAGCAAAACAAGACATCTGCAACAATGGCTGACCAAAAGTAATTCTTAATTCAAATTCATTGTGTATGAATTATTCACTTTCTTTTAGTAAAAGAAGACACTTTTGAGAAGGAGCAAACGCAACAATGGCCGACCCTGTAATTGGTGCTACTGTTCAAGTTTTGCTTGAAAAGCTGTTTTCTCTCACTATCAAATTCTGTTCATGAGCTATTCATAAGATGAAACTGTGATACAAAGTCAAAATGTATGTTCCGGCTGACATAGGATTCTTAGATTCAAGACAGATTTCATTTTGGATTCCGTTGATAGTAGATGCTCGGCAGAGCAACTGTATCGGAAGGGGGTTCAGAGTCCTGAGACGGATCCACATTGGTTCAGGTGGATTCAATTGAACCCACTTCATAGAAAATTTTTGTATTATATATATATATATAAATTAATGGTAAAGTTATGTACATAAATGAATTGAACCCCTTCCACATAGAAAAGAATGGCGTGGATCATTGGCGAATGGGTTCAAATTTACCCCTTAAATCTGAGTTCAAACCTCGGTCAAGCCTTAATTTATTTTTTTCTTTTTTGTATTTTCAAGTCAAAAACGTCGGTCAAGGCTTAATTATTTTTTTTTGTTCTTTCTTGTATTTTTCAAGTAAAAAATTATTCCTTTTTAAAATTAATAGTAATATTCTAAATTTATTAGTTAACTTTTCTTTTTTTGTTTGTATTTGAGAATTATTTAAAATTGTCAATAATTTAGGTTATATGTTTATAGTTTTTTCTCTTCGACCCATATTATTTTATCATTTTTCTTTTTACACGCATATTAAGAAATTTTAAATAAGAGATAATTTTACTAATCCACCCCTTAAAAACTTTTGCGAATTTTACAAACAAATGTGAACACTTTCAAAAAGAATTAATTACAAGGGTAATATATGAAAAAGTTGATTAATGCTTTCTTGATTTAGTAAGGTGGACAACTAATATGAGACACCTATTTTTAGTAAGATGATCAACTAATATGAGATGAGGAAGTAGTACTTAGTTTAATTTTTTGTAATATACAAAATTGTGTATTTATTTTCCTTTTTACTTGGTATAAACAAAAGTTAGGTTAGTGCATTTTTATTTATTTATTATTTTACTAATTTTTATTTATTTATTTATGATTTTCAAAATTGCTATAATTTTAGTCTTACATATAAGAGTAATAAGTTGCTTGTTTAATTGAAAATATGTGGAAATTTTTCTTGTAAGCAGATAAAATTTAATAGAGTATATTTTTTGTTAGGAATATCACCTCAAAATAAAATTTTAAGGATATAATGAAAAAAAAAATGATAATTATTATTATTGACTGTCGCCATGGTTATTTGTAACTTGAACCCAGTTGAACAAAATCCTAGGTCCGCCACTATTTCAGACAAACCCACTAGCTTCTCATTAATATAATTTTTGTAATTTTAAAGATGATTGTCATTTTTTAAATTTAGAATCCACATGCCTAGAATCCTGGCTCCGCCTTTATTCACAATTCGAAGATTGAAATTCGATGTTCTAATTTCTATCTGAATTTGAACTAGTTTTTGGTTTTGGTTTGAGTTATTTTGCTGGGTTTTGTCTCTATGCTGGAAGGAATGAGATAAATTCATTAATGTTACAACAAGTGGAGGAGAATAGATAATTGTACTGCTACTTGTCTAGTTCTGATACCTAAAAATGAGGCTCCTCAATCTTTTTCGGACTTTAGACCAATTAGCCTCAGTAACGTTTCTCAAAAATTGGTTTCTAAAGTTTTAAATGATAGACTCTCGAAAATTCTACCTAACTTAATCTCGGACAATCAAAGTGGTTTCATTAAAGGTAGAACTATTAGTGAAAATGTGCTATTAGCTCAAGATATCATCCATGACATTGGAAAACATGTTAAGGGAAACAACATAGTAATTAAATTAGATATGAACAAAGCTTATGATAGACTTTCATGGTTTTTCTTATGTGCAGTAATGAGGAAAATGGGCTTTGCAGAGCAATGGATAGTTATCATTTGGAACCTGATTTCCAACAACTGGTATACTGTCATTGTAAATGGCAGAAGACATGGTTTTTTCAAATCTGGGAGAGGAGTCAAACAGGGGGACCCTTTATCTCCTTCTTTATTTGTGATTGCGGCTGAAGTTTTATCTAGAATGTTAAATAATTTATTTGAGAATCCAAATTTTATTAGTTTTCATATGCATCCGACATGCCCTAACATAAATCATTTATCTTATGCTGATGATATAATAATCTTTTGTGCAGGTAAGTCAGCTACTTTGCATCTCATCAAGAAGACTTTGAGTGACTATGAAACTAATTCTGGTCAATTCATCAACATCAACAAAAGTTGTTTTCTTATGGAAGAGAATGCCCCTCAAAAGAGAAGAAACGTTGTGGCTAGAATACTTAACTATCAGCAGAAAGAGTTTCCAATTAACTATTTAGGATGTCCTTTGTTCTATGGAAAGAAGAGAGTACACTACTTCACAGATATGATCACCAAAATTATCCAAAGAATGAATTCTTGGAATTGTAACATGTTATCTACATGAGGGAAAATAATTTTGATCAACTATGTACTCTCAGCAATGCCTTTGCATATGCTATCAACATGTGAACCTTCCAGTACCATTCTAACTCAAATCGAGAAGGCCCTCGCAAATTTTTTCTGGGGAAGCTCTGGAGGGAAACAAAAATACCACTGGACCAAATGGGAGAGCCTCTGTAAACCTACTCAGGAAGGTGGTATTGGCATTAGAAAACTATAAGACATTGTAGATGCATTATCATGTAAGCTTTGGTGGCATTTCAGAACAAAAGATACACTATGGACTAAATTCATGATAACTAAATACTCTCAAAGAATTCATCCAATGGCTAGAAAATGAAACTATACTCACTCGCACACTTGGAGGAGGCTAATGCAAATCAGAGATCAAGTTGATCACCTGATTCAATGAAAGATCAACAGAGGTAACTCAAACTTTTGGTGGGACAACTGGTCAGGTATAGGCAGACTTTCTCAGTATATTCATGCTTCCACTTCTATTAAACCCAAAGTTGCTGATTATATCACTAATGGCCAATGGAATATTAGTATTCTCACTAAGCAACTTCCTTATCATATTGTGTACCATATTTTAAAAATTACTATTCACTCTCCTAATCTAGATGACCAACCTATTTGGACGGTTAACATAGATGGGAGATTCAGTAGTAATTCGGCGTGGAACTTTATTAGGGATAAGCACAATTCGTCTCTTATTAATAATATGATATGGCACAAAAAAGTTCCTTTCAAAATTTTCTTTTTTATTTGGTAAGTGTTGAGATACAAAATTGCAGTGGACTCTAATAGAGGTAAATTTAATCTTAGTTTAGCGCCTAAATGTGATTGTTGTATAATTCCTGCTTTGGAAGATGAAGAACTTTTATTCATGAATAGTCTTATTGGCAAATCTGTTTGGTATTATTTCAACCAAATCTTTGGTATTGGGATGGATCAAGAATGTCTTAGGCATAGATTGATTACCTGGTGGATGGAAAGGGATCTCAATCCTGTCCACAAACTAACGTTGCAGGTTCTGCCTGAAATTATTATCTGGCAGATTTGGAAAGCAAGATGTAAATGCAGATTTGAAGGGATGAAGATGTCTTCCGGCAGGATCATCTTGAAAGTCACTCAACAAATCAACATCATTGCTCACAAACAATTCCCCAATAACCCTCCTTATATGAAATGGATCCATTTTATCGATCTTATGGAGAAGGCCAAGATTAGTACAACTGTTGTAGCAGTGAAGTGGCTAGCACCTGAGGAAGGATGGCTGAAACTAAATACTGATGGATGTTCGAAAGGCAATCCAGGGCAATGTGGTGGGGGTGGCATTATAAGAGACGAGTGTGGAAGATTAAGAATAGCGTATGCCATGCCGCTGGGAATTGAAACCAATAACTATGCAGAAACTATGGCTCTGAAAACTGGTGTGGAATGGTGTATGACAAATGGAGTGAGGAATATAGAGATTGAATGTGATTCACTTCTTTTGGTGGATTGGATTTTGAAAAATAATCACACACCTTGGAAACTTCAAGATGCCATCAACAATATTAGAGATATGATAGGCAACTTCGACAATGTAAAAGTGCAACATTGCTTTAGAGAAAGTAACAAAGTTGCCGACAAACTCTCTAACTATGGTCTAGAATACAATCAGATCACATGGTTCACAAATCTCCAACATCTTCCATGTGAAGTGAGAGGTGACTTTAAGATGGACAAACATCATTTTCCTTCCGTTAGACAGAAAGAGAACATGAAACAATTTGTCTTGGACACTCAAGTGCTTAGATATTACTCTTTTGATGTTCCATGATTATCTCAGTATAGGGAGATTCTTTTATAGAATCATTTGATCCCAGCCTTCTTTTTTTTTTGAGAGCTAAACTGATTATTGCTACTCCTCTTATACTTGGAGTATGTTTCAATCATATAGGATTTGGTTTACCAATATCCAACTTTTGTATTAGTTCTTTATGATGAAATAAAAGAGTATCCAGTCTCAAGGAGACGGATGACCTTTGAAGAAAATAAAATAAAATAGGTAATTGTACTACTCATTTAGGACCTTGTTTATTTTCATATATAAAATTTAAAAACTATTTATACAAATAAAACAAAAAACTACTTAAATAAATGAATATAAGAGGAAAAAGGAGACTCAGCCACATGTATTTAGCCGGTTTTTTTTATTTTTTTATTCTTTTTACTGTTTGAAGAATTATTTTGTCTTCCTTTTAGTGCTCTGCAAAAGAAGACTTATTACTTTGACAACACTTTTGATTTTGTGAACAACAATGGCCGATCATGTAATTGGTGCTACTGTTCAAGTTTTGCTTGAAAAGTTGATATCTCTCACTATCGAGGAGGTCAACAGCTCAAGGGATTTCAACAAAGATCTTGAAATGTTGACACAAAATGTATCCTTAATCCAAGCTTTCGTTCATGATGTTGATACACCACAAGTTGAGAAACAACACTCTGTGGAACAATGGCTCAACAGGCTTGAGAGAGTTGCTGAAGATGCCGAAAATGTGTTTGATCGATTCAGATATGAATCTCTCAAAACAAAAGTGATGAACAGCCCAATGAAAAAGGTCAGTGGTTTCTTTTCTCATACTGCTTTTAAGAGAAAAATGTCTCGAAAAATCAACAACATCAATAAAGAGTTGACGGCTATCAATAAGGTAGCCAAAGACCTCGGTCTACAATCTCTCATGGTTCCTTCTCGGAAAATACTACCAATTCGAGAAACAGATTCCTTAGTAGTTCCTTCTGATGTTGTTGGTAGAGACTTGGATGTTTCAGAGATAAAGGAGAAGATTTTGAACATGAGAGAGGAGGATGCTGTTCTGTGCACCATTCCCCTAGTGGGTATGGGGGGTTTAGGGAAAACAACTGTGGCTAAGAGGATTTACAATGATGAACACATCAAGCAAATCTTTGAAAAGAGAATTTGGTTGTGTCTACCTGAAATGTCTGAAACGAAGACCTTTCTTGAACAAATCCTCGAATCATTGACAGAGAGGAAAATTGAGGTTCAAAGGAGAGATATAATAGTCAAGAAGCTACAAGACAAATTGGGAGGAAAAAACTACTTGCTAGTCCTGGATGATTTGTGGTGTGTTGACTCTACATTGTGACATGAGTTTGTCGACACCTTGAGAGGAATAAATACATCAAAGGAAATTGCATTCTTGTGACTACTCGTATGAAGCGGGTGGCATCCACAGTAGCAACAGATCTTCATATCTTGGGAAAGTTAACAGAAGATCATTGCTGGTCTATTTTCAAACAAAAAGCATTTGTTGATGGCAGGGTTCCAGAAGAATTAGCGAGCATGGGCAACAAGATTGTTAAAATGTGTCAAGGTCTACCGTTGGCTGCTAGTGTGTTGGGAGGCCTCTTACACAACAAGGAAAAACATGAATGGCAAGCAATTCTTGATGGCAACCCCCTTGTTGCAGGTGAAGATGATAATGGAGAAAATAGCATAAAGAAAATCCTAAAACTCAGCTATGTTTATCTACCATCTCCACAACTTAAAAAATGCTTTGCTTACTTTGCAATGTTTCCAAAAGATTTTGAGTTTAAAAAGGACCAACTTATCCAACTTTGGATGTAAGAAGGCTTCCTCCGTCCATGTCAAGAGACCACTGTGATGGAAGACGTTGGGCACAGGTTTTTTCAAATCTTGTTGCAAAATTCCTTGCTGCAAGATGTTAAAGCTAGATGAGCTCAACAATATAACACACTGTAAGATGCGCGATCTTGTGCATGATTTGGCTGGAGATATCTTAAAATCTAAACTATTTGATCTGAAGGGTGACGATGGAGAAAAACTTTCTCAAGTTCGATACTTTGGATGGGAGTCACAAAGGGATAAAATAGATAAGATAAATGAGCCAGAACGTTTGTGCACACTGTTTTGGAGAAGCAATTATATATTGGAAGATATGCTGTTGAGCTTTAAGTTCTTGAGAGTTTTAAATTTGTCCAGTTCAGGAATCAAGGAGTTGTCTGCCAAAATCGGGAAGCTAATATACTTAAGGTATCTTGATCTCTCAAACACTAAGATCACAACCTTGCCCAATTCTATTTGCGAGCTCTATAATTTGCAAACATTTAGAGTCAATGACTGCTATTCACTCAAGGAACTTCCATATGAGATGGGAAATATGATAAGTTTGAGGTACATTTATTGCAGTTTTCAGTGTATTGATAAAAAACATTTTCGGATGCCACCTAAGATGCGACAATTGACTTGTCTTCAAACCCTCCAGTTTTTCAAGGTAGGTTTAGAGAAAGGTCATCAAATAGAAGAATTAGGTCATTTGTAAAACCTAAGAGGTGAATTGACGATCAATGGTCTCCAATTGGTCTGTAATAGAGAAGAAGCTCGAACAGCACATTTACAAGAGAAATCGAATATCTACAAGCTGGCATATGTGTGGTTCCATGACGAACCAGAAGTAAGTGAGACCAATGATGAGTATGTCTTGGAAGGTCTTCAGCCTCATCCTAACTTGAAAACCTTAGCAGTAGTGGACTATTTAGGGACTAAGTTTCCTTCATGGTTCCGTGGAGATTTGCTACCGAATTTGGTCAAGTTGAAATTAAGTGGTTGCAAAAGATGCAAAGAAATTCCATCGTTCGGCCAACTGAAATTGCTTCGTCATCTTGAGCTATTAGGATTCCATGAGGTGGAATGCATCTGGCCTAGATTTTATGGTATTGATGGTAACAATAATGGATCAAGCAGCAATATCCAAGTGTTACCGTCATTGAAAGAACTAGTATTGCAGGATATGTCTAGCCTTATTGAGTGGAAGGGAGATGATGTTTGAGCAAGAATGTTTCCTGGGCTTGAGAAGTTGAGCATTAGTAACTGTCCATTGTTAAAAAGTACTCCAAGTCAATTTCAAATCGTCCATGAATTACGTATTGATAGAGTTGACAGTGAAATGCCACTGTTGAACTTGTGCAGCAACTTGACATCTCTCGTAGAGCTTAGTGTCTATGCTGTGAAGCATCTCACTTGTTTACCAGATGAGATGTTACGCAACAACATTTCTCTTCAAAACCTAACGGTCTCAGGCTGCAGAGAGTTTCGTAAATTGCCACAAAGCTTGTACAATCTCCATTCTCTTAAGAGCTTACAAATACACTTCTGCCCCAATTTCAGTTCTTTTCTTGTTCCGAGTGGAGAGAATTATTTGACTTCCCTCCAAAGTCTTGAGTTATGGAATTGTGATGGATTGACCAGTTTACCAAGTGGAATGCTAGAGCATTGTCGGTGTTTGGGATTTTTGATGATCAGCTGCTGTAACAACTTAGTTTCCTTGCCTTTACATGTGTGGGAAATGCCTTCACTTTTTTATTTGGGTTTATCAGATTGTCCCAAATTCATTAGTGTACCCGCAGGGGGCCTTCACCGTCTCACCGGGTTAAGGGTATTGGAAATTGGTCCTGTCTCAGAGATGGTGGATTTTGAAGCATTCCAATTGATTTTTAATGGCATTCAGCAGCTGTTGTCCCTTCGTAATCTAGGGGTGACCGGACTTGGGCACTGGGATTCTCTGCCATATCAGTTTATGCAACTCTCTGCCCTAATATATATCCATATATGTGATTTCGGAATCGAGGCTCTTCCTCATAGACTTGACAACCTTACTTCTCTTGAAACATTACATCTAGTGAGGTGCAAACGGCTACAACATGTGAACTTCTCATCTTCCATGCCCAAATTACCGTATGTGGAGATCTGTGATTGCCCATTGTTAGAGGCTCTGTCGGATGGGCTCGGTAACCTTGTTTCTTTGGAAGAGTTAACTTTACAGAACTGCGAAAAACTAAAGCATCTTCCATCCAGAGATGCCATGCAACACCTCACGAAATTACAGAGCCTGAAAATTAAAGGCTGCCCAAAGTTAGAAGAAAGTTGCAATAATCGGAGAGGCCCAAACTCCCAGTGGTCCAACATTTCCCATATTCCAAAAGTTAAAGTTGGTCGAAGCATAATACAGGACTTGTGTAAGTCTCTGTTTCTCTTTCAGTGTCTGAGTCACATTTTTAATTATTATTTTCCAAACATTTTTCTATTCCACTTGAAACAAATTTATGAATATCTATATTACTACTCAGGTACTTTGGTCTAGGTAGTAAAGGGTATCCGTTGACCGAGCCATCGAATTCTGTTCATGAGCTATTCATAAGATGAAGCTGTGATACAAAGACAAAATGTATGTCCCCACTGACACAAAATTCTTAATGCAAGACAGATTTCATGTTGGATTCCATTGATAGGAGACGCTTCTCCAAATTAAGTTCTCAGTCTTCAACATTATTTTATTTTTCCTATTTCATTTTCAGGGGGCAGATTGGAACATTGTGGACATTGGTGTCATTGGAGACTCTGGTTGCACAAAGCTGGAAAATTCAAGGTAAGTCAGTCAATTTTTGTTCATAAAAGATTGCAAAATGCTGCTTTTACAGCATCCTATTTACCTTTATCTTCTTCTTTTTTGTTTCTATTGTTGTTTGTAAATTGAAAACTCTCTAGGAACAATCCTAAGCAAATTCATATAAGTTTCTTAATAATAATCTTATATTGGTTTGATTTTTATGCTTTGGATAGTAGAGATAAATCATATCATCATCATATTATATTAAAAGTGGGAAGCAAAAGTTGAAATACCATTTTACCCTTATCCTTATTTAAAATATTATAAAATATCTAATAAGTTAAATATTAATTAATCAAAATGTATTTACAACCTTTTCACCTCCTAACTTAATTGCAAGCTAAAGAATCATAAAGTGACCATATTCATCGGTAAGTAACAAAGTGACCCATTAATCATTATATATATATATATATAATTTATTTTTTAATCATATATTACTAAAAGTGGGAAGTTCCAAAGTATAAAGTTGGATTACCATTTTTCCCTTACACTTAAATCGTAAAATTATAAATCATTTAATTAATTAAATATTAAATAATAAGTCATATTATATTATTATTATACTAAATATTAAAGTGAGAAGGTGTTAAAGTCAAATGTATCTATATCTATTTGGCACATGAAAATGTATGTCTGAATGAATAAATATTATAACTAAATCTTTTCCACTTCCCTTAATTATTATTTGAATAACTTAATGTAGTACTACTCTACTATTTAAACTTGTGAAAACGTTTACTTTTTGCATTCCAAATCGAATTCACTGAGGTAATTAGTATGTTAATTCATTGAGAAAATCAAATAGTTATTTGAAGTCTGTGATGCAATTACTTTTATTCACTATTAATATGTAACATTATAATACTATTTACTTAAATATAATTTGTACTAATCTTTTACTCTTCTTCATTTTTAAATTTTTTATTTGCTTTAAATATTCACTATCATAAATCATAGCTAATTACATATTCAGTTGCTACTCTTAAATTCATAACTCTCATACTTTTCATATTCATAACCTCTAAATATTTATTTAAAACTTTAAGATATCTTTTGATATTCCTCCATTTTTATCTATATAAATTCATCTTTTTAGTTTCATGAGACTCTAATCCAAGGTTATTCATTTCTTTCTATAGTTAAAGTAGTGGAGCGTTTATATCATTATTGTAATATTTGATTTACGTTTTAGTTTGACTCGATGAGAAGACTCTTGTATTGTAATTGGTTATGGGAGAAGGTGTAGACAAGAACTCAGAAAATTATGTAGTAATTCAGCCATCTGCATTGTTATGATCTAAGTCTTAAGAAAGATGTGTATATTATATTTTTTTCATGTATATATATATATTTTTGGTGTTTTCTCCCTATTAGACTTCTTTAATATAATTTTCTACGAATTTCTATATTTTTATCCGGCTCAAATTAGTTATTTGTGAATTTATTGAAAGTTTGCTGCTACTACTAACCCACGTTCAGATTTACGGTTGGTTGCTTATAAGAAATTACTTTTAAACATTGAAATATGCCCCTCATTTGGTGATTCTTGTCACATTTTTAATGATTAATTATTTGTAATTGTTGCATTTTATTACTCATTACAAGCATGTTTTCATAGAATTCTAATCATTCTAACAAATCTAAAATAAAATTACATGAGACACACATGCAACGCACGTGCCCATAGACTAGTCTATATATATATATATATATATATATGCACACTTTTTGTTACTTTCGTAGTTCCTTGAAACATTTGTAATTTAAGAAAAAGACTGCTATGTCTTGAATATCATATAAAAGAGTGCCTCATAGGCTCTGAACATGTCCTTAGCAATACCTGTTCATCTTAATAGTTCTTGCTTTCACCCAAAATCTCTTTTTTGTGGTTGTTTGTAATGAGTTGCTTCTCCATTTCACAAGGTTCGGAGGAAATGTGTGCCAAAACTGACTTTTTACCGTCTCCTATGTTGCAGATTCTTGGTTGAAACAATGGCATATGGACCTTATCGAGATATTAAACTGGAGCAGACTTCTCTTAGATGTGTCTAAGATTTGACAGCAGAGGCCTTTCTTGTACAGCGTACATGCCTTTTTGTACAAAGAGTTTTTTGTTTCCAGCAAACATTCTAAACTTAATACTTAGCTGCTGCATCATTGCCTAGTTCATATACAGCTTCTTTAATGTATCTGTGCTTTTCTAGGGATGGCAATGGGGCGGAGCGGGGCGACGTAGGTGCGGGGCGGGTTGAGCTTAACCCACAAATTTTTTTACCCGCCCCGCATAAACCTGCTCCACATGAACCCACCCCACATAAATTTTTGAATATTTGCCCTTTTAATTAAGTTTTATGTTAAAAATAAAATTCATAAAAAAAATATTATTTTCTCATTAAGTTCTATTAATTTAATAGATAATAGTTTAAAATTTTATTTTTTAAAGGTCAATTGAGAAGAATGTAAGAAACAGTATTAATTTTTATTGAACCGGTTTCATTTACTATCTTGAATATTTTAGTAACTTTAAAGAAATTATCTTAATAAATAATGCTTTGTCACTCTTATAACATGTAAAAACTTAAAATTAAGTTTGAACCCGCATAAAATTGCATATACCCGCAACCCGCCCTGCCCCGCATTAGTTTTTAAAAATCAATATCTTTTATAATTCCAAATCAACATATCACCAAAAAAATTAGTCATACCATACATAAAAATATACACACTATAACATATTGTAACTTTAAATCAATAAATCACCATTATTTTTTAACCAATAAATCCACCAATTATTTTTAATTGTTATAATTATTAAAATTTGAACTTGACACAAAGGTTACACCACATTGTACACCATTTAAATTAACTTGATTATACTAAAAAGTAGGTATAGAGTTGATTAGATTATGGTGTTATGCATTGTAGGGTTGGAATGGTGGCGTTTTTACCATTGTTTTTTTTATTTATTATTGAACAAAAATGGTATATTAAATGGTTACCGTTGTAATTTCTAGAATATTGATGTATGATATGAATAAATGTTGGAATGATATATGATATAAGTTAGTAAAATATATGGTAACCAATTGATAGTTACACTAAATACGTATATATTGAGTGATTCTTAAGTTGGTATAATATATGGTATCAATGGTATAATATTATATGATGTTGCTAGTTTGGTTATATTTATAACAATAAAAATTGGTATATTAAATGATATCATATTTATATCATATATGGTATAACATTTAATTTGGTTCTACTTATCATAATAACAGTTGGTATATTAAATGATACAATATTGAAATAAAATATAATACATGATGCCAAAATCTTAAAACCGCCTCGCCCCACATAGCCTTAAAACCGCCTAGCCCCGCATCCGCTCCGCCCCATTGCCATCCCAACGCTTTTCCTCTTGAAATTTAGCTTGGCTATTGATCACGCATAATAAACAAAGAGGATAGGGCCTATTAGGGTATCAAATGGACGAATTAGATTGAAATTGAAGATATTAAAATGAGTTGAAATAGAAATTGAATTGGGTCATGACCCGTCCAAGTTTATTTTTGGGCTCAAATGAGTTGAGCTTAAATGGGTTAAAATTTGGATTAGGTCATAATCCGTCCAATTTGACTCGTTTAATCTCAAAAATTTTAACACATTATGTATTGTTTAATTTTTATAATTCACAATTTGAATATTAACTCAAAAAAATAAAATAAAAAGTTACAAATGAATAGATTAATCCTAGAAGATATATAAAATAGATAGTAATTCATATCTTTAATAAACGAACATGTTCGCCTTCTTGACATCCATCTCCTTGTAAGATTGAACCAGTTCTAATTGTTGGCTGATAATAAGTCTGTAACAAAACTTTTGAATGCCTTTGTCCTCTGGTTCCTACTACAACTGAGCTCAATTGCGTTGAGGTGGCTTGTTATTGTTAGGGATGGTAATGGGGCGGGGCGAATGCGAGGCGGGTGGGTTTAAGGCTATGCGGGGTGGGGCGGGGCGGATTGAAGTGGGTTTTTTATAAAATTAATGGGGGGCGGGGCGGGGCGGGTTGTGGGTATATGTGATTTTATGCGGGTTTAAATTTAATTTTAACTTTTTACATGTTATAAGAGTGATAGAACATTTTTTTTATTAAGATCATTTCTTTAAAGCTAACTAAATATTCAAGATAATGAATGAAAATTGTTCAATAAAAAAAAAAAACAATTTCTTACATGTTTCCAATTGACCTCTAAAAAATAAAATTTTAAGTTATTGTCTATTAAATTAATACAACTTAATGAAAAAATGAATTTATTTTTATGAATTTTATTTTTAGTATCAAACTTAACTAGAAAAAGAAAATATAAAAAAATTATGCGGTGCGGGTTTATGCGGGGTGGGTCTATGCGGGGCGGGGCGGGGTGGAACGAGTTGAAAATGAAAAAAGTTGTTATACGGGGCGGAGCGGGGTGGGTAAAATTTTTTGCGGGTTAAGCTCAACCCGCCCCGCCCTGTCCTACCCCATTGCCATCCCTAGTTATTGTTTCAAACTTTGTTGAACTCGATGCTTAAGCCTATTGAGAAGTTAATATCAACTTTCAACACTAAAAAAATATACAAAACATTATCCAATTGACTACCATATATTTTTAAGAGAAAAGGGTTTGATATAATCCTTAACTTTGTCATTTAGGTTAGATATATCCTCGTTACGAAAGTAATCCATATATACCTCTATTGTTAATCAAACGATTCACATATATCATTTTCCTCCAACGAAAGTGAAAAAATATAATTTTGAATTAAATTTTATCAACTTTTTTTGTTAAAAAAGGAGATAAACATTAAAAACACACCTAAACTATCACTTTTTTTTTAGTTTCATACCTAAACTATTGAGAGTGTGAGTTTCATACCTAAACTATCACTTATTAGTTTGAGAAACACATCTCAGTGGTGTGTGTAATACACTCTCTATTTTATTTGAAAAAATCTTGCCACATGACATTCCACATGGATAAAATATTCCATCTTGCCAAAAATTCAATAATAAACTATTAGTATTAATTAAAAATTAAAGATTAAAGTATTACTATCCCCAAAAAAATACTTTTTTAAAAAATAAAATTTAAATTATTTTTCTTACCCCACTCCACCACCTCCCCCCCCCACTACCCCCCACCCCAAAAAAAAAAACCACCCACTTATTCCTATTTTTATTTATATTATTTTATTTTAAAAGAAATTCTACCCCACCTTATTTAACCCTCGGCTCTTAATTAATTAATTAATTTATTTACATTTTTCTTGTTTTGTGTAAAATATGTACATATATTTTTAGAAAAATCTTTTTTTCTACTTGTGTATCGAATATAACATAAATAAAAATTTTATTTAATTTTTTTTTGCGAAAAGTATAAAAACTTTCTTAAAATATATGTATATATCTAACACAAAACGCGAAAAAAAATTGGAAGCGGAGGGTTAGGTGGGGTGAGATAGAATTTTTGTTTTTAAAAAAATTAAAATAATATTTAAATTATTATTTGAAAATGGGGGGTGGGGGAGATGAAGTAAAAAAAAATTAAAATTTTTATAAAAGAAATTTTAAAACGGGGGGGGGGGGGGGAGGGGGTTGAGTAAAGTGAAATCGAGGGTAAAAAAAATATTTTATAAAAAAATATTATTTTTTTGGGATAATAATTATTTAATCTTTAATTTTAATTAATACTAATAACTTATTTAATTTTTGTCAAGGTGAAATGTTTTGTCCATGTAGAATGTGATTTGGCAAAAAAAATTTAAATAAAAGAGAGAGTGTAGTACACACACCATGGAGAGAGTGTAACAAAAGAGAGATGTGTGTTTCTCAAACTAATAAGTGATAGTTTAGGTATGAAAATCACACTCCCAATAGTTCAGGTATGAAACTCAAAAAAAGGGGATAGTTTATGTGTGATTTTGACACTAATCTCTTAAAAAAAGGAAAAAAGGATAAATATACCCCAACTATCGAAAATGGTATATAAATACCCTTCATTATACTATTGAGACACTAGAGTGCCGTCCAAAAAGTGGAGCATTTATATCCTTCACTCTAACAGACAGACACGTGTCATCATGCCACGCATCTATCTGATTATTCACTAAATTCTAAACCCACAAAAGAAAACCATCCGGATTATAAAAAGACCCACCCAAATAACCTACTAACCCTTTTTTTTTTTTTAGAACCAAACAATTTCATTGATTAATCAATATGTTGATTCGCCATGGAAAAATGGGGAAACTTATGAATGTTTTCAGCTAAGGCAAAATATGAATTGATCGAATTTTTTTGTACTTTTTGCTAGAAATGGCAGGAAATTGACGAATTAGGTTTTGGTATATGTTTCATCCATGACCGGAGCTCAGAGGCGGATCTAGGATTTGGAGGTCGTGGGTGCCATGTCGTTCAAGTAAGATAAACGGGCCGGTTGCTTTAACTTTGGGTTATAATTGGGGTTATTTATCTTTTTTTGATTTTATAAACAAATCGATCAAACATGCATGTTAGTAATATTTTCTGTTAGATATTCTGAGATTAGAGATAACTAAACAATTCAATTTTAATTTCTTTTTAGGAATAGAGGCCTTATTCGCTAAAACTTTGAGGAAGAAAAGAGATTTTTCACATTAAAATTTGAGCTTGTATAAACCATCTAATAGGGTTAACTTAATATATTCATATTCCATTGACTTTATATGTTGTTGCAAATATATAGTAGAGAAAGAATAAAATTTGTAGTTTCAACCTAGTCATCTTACTTAGCAAGAATGTCGGTGAAGATCGAAAGAATCTTTAAATCAAAAGAACTCTATTAATAATATTCATCATTTTTAAAACATATATTTTTTTAAAAACTACTATTTAAATATATTCTTAATAATATTTATGTGATGTTCATAATTTAGTACTCATTAATTGATAAAGAATAAATATGTGACACTCATATCAAGAGATTAATAATTAGTGAAAGAGAAAGTTAAAAAAAATTAAGAATTAATTACGGTGAAAAGGAGTCAATTTGAATTAATAAAGAATAGTAAATAAATAAGAATAAATGCAAGAAAGAAAGAAAAAAACTAAAGCCATTTACACATTAATGAAAAAGAAAAAAGAAAAAAAGAAAAAAAGAAAAAAAGAAAAAAAGAAAAAAAAAATGTCACAGCACATTCCAAAAGAGAGAATGCAGCTAGCGAGTTTCGAACTTGTATGGCTTGGATGGCAAGCTATCTCCTGCGCCAATTGAACTATTCATCATTTTGTTTAGTGGGTGGCAAAGTTAATATATATTGATTTCTTATACATATATACATATATATACAAAGCTTTTTTCGAGATCATTGGGTGCCGTGGCACCCCCACCCGTATACATAGATCCGCCCCTGCTGGAGCTACCAAGGGACACCATACCGCAGAGGAAGGAGGAGTAGGAAGCTCCAATGGCATTTTTGAGTCGTCAATGGATTAATTTTCAGACCATATAATAAGTCGTATATTGGAAAAACTAGATTTTGGGATAGTAATTTAAAATTAATTTTATTACTTTTGTAACGGTAGGAGTATCTGTGATTCATTTTTGAAAGGTTGTATATGTACTTGGCCAAAAGAAAAAGATTATATTTTTCATCTCAATTGATGTGACGCCGTTTGATTTAACACAAAGCTTAAGAAAAAAAATACTTTTAAAATTAGCGATCGTAAACATTCTTTGACCATTTATATTGCTATAAATCATTTTATTTGTACGCATCGTGCACGAGTTTATTGTGATTCTGAAAATAATGATATTGGATGCCATGACCTTGTCCAAAATGGACTTGTATATGCCAATAGACAGAGACAGATGCAAGATTTTATCTCAAAAATGAACAAAGGAAGATTATGTAGTAGTAATATTTTGAATATTTTTGCATGATCCATTAATTCGCAAGGAAAGAAAGTGCATTATTCTATGTGATGCACACCTATATAAATATTTGATTGTGATTCAATTATTATTGTATACTTCTAACTCCAAACAAACCAACATTTACACTTAATCCATCGATCCACGATAGAAAATTACACAATGAATTTACTAATATAAAAAAAGTAAAGTATATACCTCGTTATATGCATAAAGCAGATAACAAAATATAGCTGGAGAATCAGAGGCAGATTCATAATTTAAAATCTATATGTAAACACAGTTACATAGGTACATATATTTTGATGTTAATCTCTGAATCCGCCCCTCCAACTCAACAATGGAACAAAAGTTATGATATCCTCATCAATATATTATTTACAAAAAATTCTTGGAACTTATCATAGTTTAATTGAACACGAAAATCATCAAACTAATTTAGTTGAATACATAGACGGTCCCTTAAAGTTGTCAGTCTTTTCATTTGGACACCTCAACAAAGACTTTGGCTTATAAGACTTGGAGCAAGGTCTAGAGTATAATGACCAAGCCTTCTAGTACGATACAGATTAAGGAACTTAGCAACCACTTTACCAACATAATCATCTAAATCAGGAGGCAAATTAAAAGTATCGCGAAGAACAACAAACTCTGCTTTGATGAGCTGCGACATAATTTCCTCATTGCGTAGATTGCCATTGAACGATGAAACTGCTTCCAAGAGCATTCTTCGGACTCTGTTCACAATGAAATCATGTATGAATAATCAGAGATGTCACATCCAACAAGGAGTCGATACAAGTCAGAGCTAAAAACTTGACAATTTCATGTTCCCTTACTTAATAGTAATTGATTGACATGAATGTGACGATTACAACATCTAGCAAGGTTCCACTTATTTAACATTCGAATTATCAATTTTTTGGGATCACCTGTTGCTATATACATAGGCACATTGTCGAAACAAAAGTAGATCATTCCCTGAAGTTATGTCGCTCAGACTCTCAAAAAATGTTGTCGGATCCTCCAAAAATACATAGCTTTTGGAGGATCCGACACATACCTGAGTTATTTTTGAAGAGTCCAAGCAATATAACCCTGAAGTAGTTTGATGAGCCTCAAGTTATGAAAACTTATTCCAGGAGGCCAAAATGAACAATTAAGAAACTTAGTAATTGTCATGAGACAATTACACATGTATTGGGTGGTTTTTTCTGTAGAAAAAGAGGCAGGGTAGTTAGAAAAGGGTATTCAGAAAAAGAAAGAAAAGTGAATTATGGGAGAGTTTCTAGCCTCTCAAATGTCTAGAAAGGTTATGATCTTTATGATTATATAACTAAAGTTCATTATTGTCTTAGGATGTAATTTATGATATCTGTACTAGTGATATTATTTTCAGACTTCTTGTTGTAATAGCAGTTTATCTAGTGTGAAACAACAATATTTGTTCCTTTATTTACTATTTCGGCAGTAAAGTCTATCAATTTGGTATCAGAGCAGTAACATTCAGGGATGGTGAATAGAATGGAAAGACGAGTCGAACAAGTAGAGACTAATTCGACAGGGGTAAGAGAAGATGTCAGGAAGCTGGTAGGATGGTTTCAAGAAATGAGGGAGTCTCTTGTGAGAATTGAAGCATAAGGGAGAACTGTGATGGCAGAAGCATCCCACTCTCAAACCAGATCTGTCGAAAACCAAGAAGAGGGAAGCAATGTCAACTGGGCTGGAGAAAATGACGGGAAGAAGTTTCGAAAACTATAACTACCAGTTTTCGAAGGAGCGGATCCTTTGGGATGGATTTTCAGAGTGGAGCGATATTTTGCCGTGAATGAAATTTCTGAAGCGGAAAGATTACAGGCAACAGGTGTTTGTTTGGAAGGAAAAGCCTTAAATTGGTATTATTGAATGGAGTCTAGGCAACAAATGTTAACCTGGGAAGACTTCAAAAGAGAGTTGTTGAACCGATTTCATCATTCTCAAAAGATCAACCAATATGTTGTCTTAATGGGTTGAAACAGGTTAGCACAGCTACCGTGTTTTGTGAAGAATTTGAAAAAGGTGTCGGCATCTATGAAAGAGGCGTATGATGGAATGTTATTAGGAGTGTTTTTGAATGGGCTGAAAGAGGAAATTCGAGCAAAAGTGATGTTGTTACGGGAGATGGCTCAAAAGGTGGAGGATCAAAATTCTATTTTGCAACAAGTACAGGGTTTTAAATTTAATTAGGCAGAGGAAGTGCAAGCAATAAACGAGTTGGGTTTAGACCCAATTATCATCGAGTTGCAAAAATTCTTGAATCTCGTGACTCAAGAATCGGAGTAGCAGGTCGTAACACTGATTCACCAGTGCATACTGCTGCAAGATCGACTAGCCTCAACGAGACTTTAGTAGCAAAGTCTGAGGGACAATTCAAAAGGTTGTCTGATTCATAATTTGCTCGAAAAAAGATCTAGGGTTATGTTTCAGATGTGATGAAAAATTTAGCCCTAATCATCATTGTAGAAATAGGCAGCTTAACCTATTGATTATTTCAGAGGCACCCAACACAGATGAAGATGATACAGAGGAATTCTTTGAGTCTACCGGAGAAGATGTACCTGAAGGGGAAATGAAGGGTACTATGATGGTGTTGAATATGAATTCAGTTGTGGGCCTTACAGGAGGTAGAACAATGAAACTCGTGGGGAAGATTCATGGGCACGACGTAATAATTTTGGTCGATAGTGGAGCTACACATAATTTTATATCCCCCACCCTCGCTCATCATCTGCAATTACCTATTAAGAAGACCAAATGATTTGAAGTAACAATTGGTAATGATCAACAGGTTAGTGGGAGTAAAGTATGCAAAGGGGTAAGTTGGACGTGCAAGGAGTCCAAATCAACTAATAGTATTTTCTATTTGAATTGAGGGGAACTGATGTGGTATTAGGGATGGAATGGTTGCCCACATTAGGAGAGATGAGGGTGAATTGGAAACTTCTTACCATGAAATTCAAAGATGCAGGAAGATTGGTGTCGCTTCGAGGAGATCCAACCATGGTTCGAACAGTAGTGTCACTCAAAGCCATGACCAATTTGCTAAATAAAGGGAACCAAGGATTTCTGCTCGAGTTGAATCAGGTAACAATAACTGAAGATGAAGCAGCTATAACATCAAAGGAGATTGAAAAGTTATTATTTGATTACCTAGGAGTAGGTGAGCAAGCCTTAGGCCCACCACCACATCGTTCTTGAGATCATGTTATTACTCTTCAATCTGGAGCACAATCACCAAACATTCGTCCATATTGCTATCCTCATTCTCAAAAAGCAGAGATCGAGTGTTTGGTCAAAGAAATGCTGGCAGCTGGAATCATTAAAACTAGTAATAGTCCATATTCTAGTCTAGTATTATTGGTTAAGAAGAAGGATGGAAGTTGGCGATTTTGCGTGGATTATCGGGCTCTTAATGATATCACGATCCCCGATAAATTTCCAATACCATGCATTGATGAGTTACGTGATAAGCAAGGGGGAGCCACCATATTTTCCAAGTTGGATCTTAAGTCAGGTTATCATCAAATTCGCATTCAAGCTGGAGATGAAGCAAAAACAGTCTTCCGCACCCATAAGGGACATAATGAGTTTATGGTCATGCCATTTGGTTTGACCAATGCACCCTCAACTTTTCAATCAATGGTGAATGATATTTTCAGGGATCATTTGCGAAAATTTATTTTAGTATTCTTTGATGATATTTTGATTTACCTAAAGGATTATGCTTCACATCTTGGGCATTTGAAGGTTGTTTTGGATATTCTCAAACAGAATCAACGAGTAATCAACAAAAAAAAATGTATGTTTGGTCAGCTTAAACTTGAATATTTGGGTCATATCATCTCTCTGAAGGAGTGCAGGCTGACCTCTCCAAGATTGAGAGTATGATATCTTGGCCAATTCCTAGAGATATAAAGTCTTTGCAGGGATTTTTGGGACTCACTGGCTATTACAAAAAATTTGTCAAAGATTATGGAAAAATTGCTGCCCCTTTAACTGATTTACTAAAAAAGGATGCCTTTTCAAGGGAAGAAAGCGCTCACCAAGCTTTTGAGGCATTGAAGTTGGCTATGACTCAAGTGCCCGTTTTGGTGATGCCAAACTTTTCTCAGCCCTTTGTAATTGAAGATGATGCTTCAGGATTTGGTGTTGGTGCAGTTTTAATGCAAAATGGTAAACCTATTTCCTATTTCAGTCGAATGCTTTCTTCCAAAGCTAGACAATGTTCGGTATATGAACGAGAGCTAATGGCTAACGTGTTGGCTGTCAAGAGATGGAATCACTACTTGCTAGGCCATCATTTATCATTAAAACTGACCAAAAAGCCCTTAAATATTTGCTAGGACAGAGGGTTATGGATGAGAATCAGTAGAAATGGGCTTCCAAGCTCATGGGTTATAAGTTTGAGATCAAGTACAAATCGGGTGTTGAAAATAGAGTGGTTGATGCTTTGTCAAGACGTGGGGAATCTTCAGAGTTATACGCGTTTTCAGTATGGCAATATAAAGACAAGGAGGAATGGGACTAGGAAGTACAACGAGACACCAAAATGGCTTCTATTTTGCAAAAGTTAATTTCAGGACAACAAGCAGATTACAACTACAGCTTGAAGAATGGATGTCTACTATTCAAAGGGCGCTTGGTTTTGCCAAAAGGATCATCTCGAATACCTGGGCTATTGAAAGAGTTCATTCTTCTCCTATAGGAGGCCATTCGGGGTATCTTCACACATATAAAAGGCTGTCCGAGAATATCTACTGGGAAGGTATGAAGAGGGATGTGCAAGACTTTGTTGCTAGGTGTGAAATCTGTCAAAAGAACAAGTCTCAAACTTTGAGTCCTACGAGGTTACTCTAACCTTTGCTTATACCTCATTATGTGTGGGAGGATGTAGGCATGAACTTCATTATTGGACTTCCTAAATCCCATAGGTTTGATACTATTTTGGCTGTGGTGGATCATTTTACTAAGTATGCACATTTTATTCCACTTTCACGCTCTTTTATTGCGAAAGATGTGGCAACTGTTTTCATTAAGGAAGTGGTTAAATTGCATAGATTTCCTAAGTGTATTGTGTCTGAACGTGACCATGTATTCATAAGCCAATTTTGGAAGGAACTATTCAAAATAGCAGATACTACCCTACGGTATAACTCTTCCTATCATCCAGAAACCAATGGGCAAACAGAAGTGGTGAATAGGAGTTTGGAGACATATCTATGTTGTATGTCAGGAAAAAATCCTAAGGAATGGTCCCACTGCTTATCTTGGGCTGAGTATTCGTATAGCACATCCTTTAACAGATCTGCAGGTATGCCACCCTTTAAAGCATTATATGGAAGGGATCCATCATCAATTTTTCACATGGATGACACTACTTCAGTGGTGGAAGAAGTAAATGAGCAGGTGCGCACTAGAAATCTGATCTTAACCGAACTCAAAGAACATTTATTACAAGCACAACGAAGAATGAAGAATCAAGTTGATCGACATCGTAGAGAACTGACTTTTGAGATTGGTAAAATGGTATATCTCAAACTTCAGCCCCACAAACTACGTTCTTTGGCTAAGAAGATCAATGAAAAACTCAGTCCCCACTTTTATGGTCCTTTTAAGATTCTAGAAAAGATAGGTCCCATAGCTTATCGATTGGAGTTACCAGTTGGAGCACACATTCATTCAGTGTTTCATGTTTCACAGTTGAGAAAATGCTTGCTTCCAACTACTCCTGCTCAAAACCTACCTCCATTTCTTACCCAAGAATTGGAGCTTCAAGTTGAGCCTGAGGCAAATCAGGAAGCTAATCAATGGTAAATTGGAAGTGTTAATCAAGTGTAAGACCCTGCCAGAATTTGAGAATACTTGGGAGGAATATGCAATCATCGATCAACAATTTCAAGACTTTCACCTTGTGGACAAGGTGACTCTTATAGGGAAGGGTAATGATGAGCCTCAAGTTATAAAAACTTATTCCAGGAGGCCAAAATGAACAATTAAGAAGCTTAGTAACTGTCATGACACAGTTACACATGTATTGGGTGGTTTTTTCTGTAGAAAAAGGGGCAGGGCAGTTAGAAAAGGGTATTCAAAACAAGAAAGAAAAGTGAATTCTAGGAGAGCTTCTAGCCTCTCAAATGTCTAGAAAGGTTGTGATCTTTATGATTATATGACTAAAATTCATTATTGTCTTAGGATGCAATTTATGATATCAGTAGTGTTCTGGTGATTGTTTTATTTTCAGACTTCTTGTTGTAATATCAGTTTATCTAGTGTGAAACAGTAGTATTTGTTCCTTTATTTACTATTTCAACACTAAAGTCTATCATAGTCTCATCTGTCAAAGGACTGATTTATTTCTCTTCGCTAGAGATTGTAAACATAAATTGAAGGCTATTGACAAAACATAAGATGTATACCCACTCCGAACGCTATTGGTAATGTGGGAATTTTGGAAATCATACTTTGTTTCCGGATATATCAGGCAAGGAATTTATTCTAAACTAACTGGTTTTTCATGACTAGTAATTCAATTGGTCTCGGGAAAACAAGTCTATTGTAAAGGCGCAATAACAATGATTGTTGAACTTATTATTCGAAATGCAGGACATAAGCAAATTCAACTCGAGCTTGGCATACAGTTGGTACTTAGTACACAATGGAGCTTGTGATTTGCATATAGCGAAGAGGCAAGAAAGACGTTATAATACATGTCCTGTAAAACTGCTTACCTGTATGTGAATTGTCTCTTTTGTCTTCTCTCTAACTCAGAACAATCATTAGTGCCTGGTAATGACAACTTGGCCCATTTCTTGTATTCATCACTCAAGTTAAAGATGGATAGAAAATATTCGGCAAGATCCACTCCCCCGACCAAACAATCACTTATTGCACCTGTGTTAGAATAACGAAAAATGGAGTATAAGTCGAAGGTCAATTCCTAGACTAAAACTCTCACATACTTCCACTTCTTGACTTGCCATGGTATTTTCTCCTTCTTGTGTAGTGTTTTGTCCTTATTAATGTCCATGTTTTTTCCTACTTTTTCCTTCAGTTAACAAGAGGATAAGGAGCTGTGAGAGAATTGTGATTTGCGACTATGTTTGGATGGAAATCCAAAAACGTTAGCGCAAGATAATGTTTTGGAAATTCTACCTGTTAAAGCTAGATTGGAGAACACCTCTGCATCGACAAATCTCAGCCGGGAAAACACCAGGGGTGTCTAACACATAGATATTAGGATGGCAGGCGATCTGATTTTGTAAAAATAGTTTAATCAAGAAATGATTACAGAAACAAAAGGCAAATAGAAAACAGGAAAGCTATAACCCGTAAGCTGAAAAACAAGCCACATTAACTATGCGAAAAATCCCAAACCTTCTAATTCACAACTTTCCTGGTCGAAAGGGAAAAAAAACTTTGTTTCTCCAAATAAGAAATAAATACCTTCAAGCCACTAATATTTTTTCTTTCTCCTAGATGAGGGACTCGCTATGTCATGCTTTAATCTTCCTTTCTCTACAAATCAAAGAATGTTTCAGGATGTTTGGATTGGATAAGTTCTATACTTTAGAGAGAGACTTTTAGAAACACGAGAAAACAGCTACAAGAACTTAACAACTAACAGTTTGTACTAAAAGTTGATGCACCCGCTGCACTGATCCTATCAATTTGACGCAATGAGTTCGCAAGGGCAGACTTCCCGATATTAGGAATGGCCGACAAGCATTAATGTAATTGTATGATCCCCATGACAAATCTTTGGTAATTCTCGAACTCTGGCTCGCAGAAAGTTCAGTAACTGCAAATCTGCAACATGTCAAGATTTATATCTGACGCAATGAGCATCACATGCAAAATAAAAGGTTTTCAGATTAACTAGAGATGAAAATCAAGGCTTACTGCTTTTACATTAGTTGAATATCAATGTCAACTCTACAATATTAGTTAGATTGATAAACACACTCAAATGGACCCAAGTATTTCGGGTGCACACCATCAACCGAAAGGCCTTAAAGTCCTAAAGAACTCAATGCAAGCTAGAGAACTTGGTGTGAGAATTTATACAATTTTTGAAGGGGAGTCTTGGAGCAACGTTAAATTTGTCTCCGTGTGACCTATATGTCATAGGGGAGTCTTCTTCTGTTAAGCATGCTCTCTTTATCACTAACCAGGTGAAACACTTTACTTTTGTAGGAATGTCACTCTTCCAAAAGTAATTCCAATTATATTTTGGCCCCCTGTCATCCCCTATAGTCCTCTTTTGTAGGCCTTGTTGACTGAGACGACTCCATCCTTACTGTGTTTCCACTGGATTGTCTGTTTGCTGTTGTGGTTATAATCATTCTAGCTAGTTTTTCCCAGTAGCGCTGCCACCCTCTCCACCTCCCAGTCATTAAGTAGTCTTCTTAAAGATATGTCCCATCCCTGTTCTGTCCAACAGTCACTCACTTTAGCATCAGAGTTCTCACAGATTAGAAACAAATCCGGAAAAAGTTCCCTAAGAGAAGTTTGGTCTATCCAGCCATCTCTCCAAAATTTAGTTTTGTTTCCATTACCCACCTTGATATATATATTTCCTTCCATTTGTGACCATAGGTTCTTGATTGTCCTCCATACCCCCACCCCATATGGTTCAGAGGTGATTTCTGTATACCAGGGGTTTAGCTCTCCATATTTTGCTACTATAACCTCCTTCCAAAGAGCTGGATCTTCCTCAGTGTATCTCCACAACCATTTCATCAAAAGGCTTTCATTTTGTAGCCTCAAATTTCTGATCCCTAAACCCCCTCTGTCTTTGCTAAGAAGTACATTCTTCCAGTTGACTAAATTATAACCCTTTCCCTCCTTATTACTTTTCCATAGGAAGTTCCTTCTAAGCTTGTCTAGTTTTTTCACCACCTTTGTTGGAATTGGGAACAAGGACATCACATAGGTTGGCAAAGAGTCCAGAATAGAGTTTATGAGGATCAATCTACCCCCTAGGGATAGGTATTGTGCCTTCCATCTAGCAAGTTTCTTTTCAGTTTTCACCAGAATACCATTCCATATCTCCATTGTTTTGTGTTTGCTACCCAGGGGCATGCCCAGAATTATGGTAGGCAAATGCTCCACTCTGCATCCCTATATACTTGCTAGTTGCTGGATTTGAGGGACCTCATTTATAGGAAAGAGACTACTTTTTCCTAGTTTACTTTCAACCCTCAAACTGCTTCAAACAAAACCAAAATCACTCTGATGTAGCTAATCTGTTCTGCTGTAGGTTCACAAAAAATGATAGTGTCATCTGCATAGAGCATATGACACACTTCTTTTTCTTCCCCCACTCTGTCTCCGACCTGAAAGCCTTTAATCCATCTGTTTTGTGTTGCAATCCTCATCATACTATCAAAGCCTTCCATTGCCAAAATGAATAAGAAAGGGGAGAGAGGATCACCCTGTCTCTGCCCTCTTTCTGATTCGAAAAAGCCCACGGGTTCCCCATTCACAAGAATAGAAAACTTGACTGTTTTTATACATACCTCAATCCACTTCATCCATTTGCTACCAAATCCCATTTGTTTGAGAGTATTCAGAAGGAAAGACCAATTCACGTGGTCATAGGCTTTCTGAATATCCAATTTGCACATTAGACCAGGGGCTCCTCCTTTCATTCTTGAGTCAATGCATTCACTAGCAATGAGTGTTGCATCCATGATTTGTCTCCCCTTTACAAAAGCCATTTGATGTTTGTTGATCAATTTAGACACCACCTTTTTTAGCCTTTCAACCAACAATCTAGCAATGATCTTATAGACTCCCCCCACCAGGCTGATTGGCCTAAAATCCTTCAACTCTGATGCTCCAGGTTTCTTTGGGATTAAAGCAATAAAAGTTTCATTAAAGCTCTTCTCAAAAAACTCATTAGAATGAAAAAATTTAATTGTATTGTTGATGTCTTCCTTCAACAGAGCCCAGAAAGTCTGGAAGAACACCATTG
The DNA here is from genome assembly GCA_018342035.1 of Solanum appendiculatum. Lineage (NCBI taxonomy): Eukaryota > Viridiplantae > Streptophyta > Magnoliopsida > Solanales > Solanaceae > Solanum > Solanum appendiculatum. The sequence goes on along the minus strand of JAGDQO010000814.1, from coordinate 1,733,594 downwards.
GATAGCCATCAGGACCAGGGGCTTTCTCCATTGCACACAAGTTTAAACATTCCCTTATCTCTTCTTCCTCAAAAGGTCTCTGCAGCCATACTTTTTCTTCTTCAGTGATCATTGTAGCCTCGTGCAGTCTCAACTCAGGTCTCCATTGTTCTGCCACCTTGTATAGGTTTTTATAGAAATTATGTACGGCCTCTTTGATCACAACTTGATCCTTAGTAACAGCTCCATCCACTTCCAATTGGTCTATATAGTTGAATCTTTTATGAGAAGTTGCAATTCTGTGAAAAAATCGTGTGTTCTTGTCCCCTTATCTCTTTATCTTATCCATGGAATATCTGGGAAGAGAACTGCAGCAATTAGCTATGAATGGGAACTTTAAATTCCATCCTAGATGCAGGAGGTTGGGGAGTATACATGTCTACTTTGTTGAAGATTTATTAATGTATTGCAGGGCTGATCTGATATCTGTTAAGCTGTTACATGAAGCATTCATGAGGTTTTCTAGAGCTTCATGATTGCAAGCTAATGCAGATAAGAGCTCTTTGTATGTAGTTGGACTAGCAGACCACATTCAACAGGAATTGCTAAATGAACTAGGCTTCACTGAGGGCACAATACCTTTCAGATACTTGGGAGTTACCTTGGCTTCCAAAAAGCTTAGTATCAATTAGTTTATGCCCTTAATTGAAAAGATCACTACCAAAGTAACATGTTGGTCAGCTAAACTGCTGTCCTATGCAGGTAGAGTTCAGCTGATCAAATCAGTGATTTTTGGGGTCTAGGCCTATTGGGCAGAGGTATTTCTTCTCCCAAGAGGGTCATAAAGGCTATAGAACAATAGTTATGGACAGGGGCAATAACTATGTCCAAGAAAGCCTTAGTATCCTGGGAAACAATATGCAAACCACATGCTGTAGGTGGACTGAATATCATTGAACTTAAGCTATGGAACAAGGTAGCACTACTCAAACAATTGTGGAATATACCAAGAAAGAAAGATTGCCTATGAATTCAATGGGTACACAGTTACTTCATAAAGAAAAGGGAGTTTGAAACTGTACTTATACCTACTTCTGCATCTTGGGTAGTGAGAAAGATTTTGGGTTCTAGAGATGTATTACTACAAGGACAAGCTGGACAGGGGAATTTGATGGCTGAGTTTGCAAAGGTACAGAGGGGTGGGCAGTACTCGACTCAGAAGATGTATACGTTAGAATAGTAATAGGTATATACAATCCTACTTAGAGTAGAAACAGGAATAATAATAATATTCTTCTCTTATATTTCTCACATGGTATCAAAGCCTCTACGATCTTGGTAAACAATCAAAGAGCTTCCGCTGCCAGCGGGCGGCTATTACCCATATATGCCGCCCGTCTGGCCAATCATTATGTTACCAAAAGTTGTAGCATTGTGTCATCTTTTTGGTGACTACTTTATCATATTTAATTTGTGAAGCACCGTGCCATCTTTCCGGTGACTACTTTTTCATATTTAATTTGTGTAGCACTGTGCCATCTTTCCGGTGACTACTTTTTCATAATTAATTTGTGTAGTACCGTGCCATCATTCCGGTGACTACTTTCTCATATCTGATTTGTGTAGCGCCGTGCCATCATTCCGGTGACTACTTTCTCATATCTGATTTGTGTAGCGCCGTGCCATCATTCCGGTGACTACTTTTTCATAGCCTATATGTGTAGCACCGTGCAATCCTTCCCGTGACTATCTTATTTTGCATATATGATTTGCGTATCATCGTGCATCTCTCCGGACTACTTTTCATATTTAATTTGCGTAGTACCGTGAATTTTTCCGAACTACTTTCTCATATCTGAGTTGTAGAGCACTGTGTGTCTTTTCGGTGACTCCTCAGATTTGACTTGCATAGTTCCATTCGTATTTCCGGTGACTCCTCAAATCTGATTTGCGTAGGGTTGTGCCATCATTCCGACCCTACCCATATTATTTCTCTTTTTCAATAGGGTCGTGCCGTCAATCCGACCTTTCCTATATAATTTCTATTTTCCAGTTGGGTGGTGCCATCATTCCGACCCTACCCATATAATTTTATTTCTTAGATTATGACCACTTTCAACCATCAAATCTAATACTCCGACGTATGAGCATGTTCTGATTTTGAGCACTTCCCGGCGAGCGCTGCATTGTGAAGAAGTCTATATGGAGCAACCACCTAATTTTGTTGCTCAGGGGGAGTTTAATAGCCTTGTATGTTGATTACTATTTCGTGAGAAGACCAAGCACATATGAGATTGATTGACATTATGCATCAAATTCAGTATTTCATGAGAAGACTAAGCACATTGAGATTGACTGTCCATTTTGTGAAGTCGTGTGATCAACTTGCAGATATCTCACCAAGTTTTTATTCTGTCTTCTTATTAATTATATTTGTAACAAGCTAGATACATATGATTTGTATGCACTAGCTTGAGGGGGAGTGTTAGAATAGTAATAGGTATATACAATTCTACTTAGAGTAGAAATAGGAATAATAATAATATTCTTCTCTTATATTTCTCACATTTCTCACAGTATACCTATCTTATGCCTGTATTTCCAAAAGTTGAGTGGAAGAGAATTACCTTACAAAATGGAGTGCACCCTAGGTTCAAGTTCATTATGTCGTTGGTTGTCCAAAAAGACTACCAACAGTAGATAGGCTTGAAAAATTTGGCATACAAGTGCCACTTGACTGTGTGTTTTGTGGTACAACAGAGAAAACCTTTGATCATCTTTACTTTGGGAGTCAGGAAACTAGGACTTTATGGGGTCAATTATGCAACTGGCTGGGATTTCAAAGAAGTATTTCTGACTGGAAAATAGAGGTAGCATGAATCAGTACTATTGCTAAGAAGACTGTAGGATGAGCCGAGATTGATACTAGTGTATTTGTCATGATAGTCTATAATGTATGGAGAGAAAGGAACATGATCAGATTTCCGCAAGGCAGGTTGTGCGCAGACAAGGTCCTGAGGGAGATTGTGATGCATATCCATATCAGAGGTCAGAATAAGGTGAAGTGGACCAGTACTTTAGTCCCTCAATCAATATCCTTAGAGTTTAGGAATTTTGCTATGTAATAACCCAGATTTTCTTGATTAGTATGTTGTATGAGTAGGAAGATAGATGGATAGAATGAGAGAGCAGTTAGTCCATTACTGCTTTGTTTTGTAACGAACTATTTTGGTTATGAATGAAAAATCTCTGTTAATAATTTTTTTTTTTAAAAAAACTTGGCCAACTGTCAGAGCATTGACCTCGTATGTTAAAATTAAAGAAGTTCAACTCTATGCAGTCTTAAGTCCCCCTCTATGTGCCTTTTAATCTATGTGTAATATATCTTTTCCCGGGGCCGTTTGACAAAAAAAAGGTTAAAAAGAACTCCAGGCGTAAAGATTGTTACTGAATTCATCAGCAAGACGTTTCTTTATAACACTCCAGTAAAGATCAACATTTACACCGGAGAGTGGTGACCTCAAATATGGAAGTAAAGGATGTCAACCTTTCAGTAACCTCAAATATGGAAGTAAAGGATGTCAACCTTTCAGTAATATCACCCTTGCCAAGAAATATAGTAATGGTAGATATCCATCTATATGTGTGTTAATGTCAAACAACAATAGAACACAATGTACCAAAATCATGCCATCCAAACCAATAATTTATGCTTATATAGGAAAAATTTGCAAATTTATGCATGAAACAATGTCAATCTTTCCCGTAAAATCAATTTAGCCAAGAAATATGATACCAATGCATGTGCAACCCCTATGTATTTATGTTAAACATTATAAGAACAACAATGTGCTTAGCACACTAAGAAAATGAAGAGCAAAGCATCACCTTTAATGGAATGTGATTTGCTAAATCTGTCTTGTTCAGAATTATAATGCGCCTCGAGGAAGGTGAATGATGCTTAATTAGCTCACATGCTGATGATAAAGGAATCTGGGAAAAGCCAAAGGGGAAAAATAAGAATAAAAAGTAATGGTCTATCACAGAACTAGTGCATACTTCTTGGTATGCAAAACTCCAACCCACTAACCGCACTACACGAAGCTATACAAGCATATCCTAGTAAAAGTAAGAACTGGAACATGATTGAACATATGTCGAATTATAACTGAGTCCTTCACGAAATACTCACCATGAATGCCATTGACAATTTTGCCAATTTTTTAATTTTATTTATGATGGCGGTGTTTGAGGACTTCACAAAGTAGGGGTAAGGTCTGCGTACACACCACCCTCCACAGACCCCACTTGTGAGATTAAACTGGGTTGCTATTGTTGTGGTGGACTGGTGGTGGTGTTTGAGCTAACTCACATAATCTTCTACTAATCCACCAACAGTCAGCTAAAATCCACAAGCACAGGTGTCGAATAATCCAATCCATCAAGGATGGAGGTGTCGAGTAACCCAATCCATCAAGGATGGAATAGATGGGCTCGCCACACATGTTGTAGCTGGGATTCAAGCCTTGAGCCTTCAGGTTGTTACTAATATGCCTAAATCACTTAGTCACCCTTACTCGACAATTAAGTCATATGAAGCAATGATGTTACTTTCCCTTTTTATCTCTTATGCTCATGCTACATACATCTGTGTATTTAATTTCTTCTGTTTGTTTTGATACTTCAGATCAACATAGAAAAAGGCTCTGGAGGATCGAAAGAATAACTGGTAAAAGCACACTATGTACCAAAAGAGGCCAAAAGTAATGGTCTAACACAGAACTAGTGCATACTTCTTGGTATGCTAAATTCCAACCCACTAACCACACTACACGAAGCCGAACTTCCCAATTTGCTCCCTTGGAGACTCGAACCCCACAACTTTATGGTTAGAGATGAAGGTCTTTACCACTAGGCTATCTCTCCTGCGTCCATAATTGATATGCACAGATCACGCAGGATGAATTCATACGAGGTCAACACTTGTTGACAAGAGAACACATGTCTAAGAGAGTAACTTTCACATAATATACTATCCAAATACCACCTTATAAAACAAAATGTTTACGGAGTAATACTGGCAAGCTTATTTGGACATTTAATCAAACACAAACCGGGCAACAATTTAAAGGAAAAGATCCATGAAGGCTAGGGTTTATACATACCCGCGCATCTCTGACTTCAAGGAGAATATCAACTAATGGGATCTGTTCGGTTATGGCACGAGATGCTGCAGCCATGTGAGGTGTGTACCACCATATTGTGCCCTTGTTCCTTGTGACTTCCTTAATTGCACAACCTATCTTTTGAACTAATGAATCCCCACTTTCATTTAAGCTCATTTCATTTGACGAATTAACCATTCATTAGCAATAATTCAAAAATATACTCTCCCCAAAATATCTACCAGCAGTGAAGGATAACTACCAGCGTTATGCTAAGTATAACAATCACTAGTTCATAAGAAATTTGTACCCTTTTCTAGAGCATACACTTAGGTTCAAGTAGGAGAAAAACTTAGAAAGTTTTATATACTCCTGAACCTTAAGAATCCTTTATGTCAGCAGAAGTGAGTCAGTTTTGATCCAAGAATAAGTGAGAAGTACTATATATTCCTAATGGAAAAAGACTGACGCTTGAAATGCCTAAAAAGCAAGATAAGATAAATCTTTTCCAAAAGTTGTACACTGAAAACTGCCCTATGTGCCAACCCAAAAAAAACAATATTTTTCAATAACCATGGTGTCCGAACTCATTTTCACACCTTGACTAATTCTACGAGATACCTATCACCTCCCACTAGCGACGAGCAACTGGTAACTCTATCAACCAAGCTAGAACACATGGAAACAATCACCTAGTGTTTGTCTCTGCTAAGATTAGAACCCGAGACCTCATGGTGTTCAACCCACTTCATTGATCACTAGACCACACCCGAAAAACACCACAAATTGGAAAAGAGGAAGTGTATTGTTTCTATGATTAAGAACATTTAAAAATATGTTAAAGAAAACCTACTAAAATGGGTGATAAAGAATGAGTCCTTTTTGCCAATACAATAAGAAATCAACCAAAAGATGCTGACTTTAAATGCTAAAGCAAGTGCACAAGCTCAAAGAAACACATACAAATGTATAAAGGTTCCATTTTTACCTATTTGGCGATGCAATTCCAAGAGTAGAAGTAAGCCCAGATTCTCTAATTCTTAAGAAAATGCCTAAAACCCCACTTGAAAGTGAAACCAATAAATCCAAGTACAGAGATAAGTAAAGAAAAGAAGGAGGACTCTTTGAAAATGGAAAATAGACCTTAATTGAAGCATATGTAAAAAAGAAAAAAAACCTTTGAAGTAGAAAGAAAAGGGAGAAGAGTCTTTTATTAAAATTTGAACCCAATTTACAAATAAAATTTTAAATTTTGATGTGATTTTTATATTATTAAACTAATTTTTAGTGTAGTTATTTGTGTAATAATTCCCTCTTTACTATTACTAGTTTTAACGCACGTGCGTTGCACATGAATATCAAACCATGCACCACACTATTTTTATAAATAATGTGAATATTATTAAATAAAAACTTAAGTAAACAATTATGAAATGAAGAATAAAGTATAAGTTCTTATGAATAGTGGATGTAAACTTACTTTTTATTATTATTGAAAGTTAGTAAAGTGGATGTAAACTTTCTTTTTATTATTATTGAAAGTTAGTAACTCTTAAAATCTCTTAGTTACACCTCTTAAATATAGTTTCTCCTCCCTCTCCCATTGTGCATTACTTAGTTATTATTGTATTGTTGGAGTTTTTACTTTTAATAATATATATATATATATATATATATATATATATATATATATAAAATACAGATATACTAAATTGGATGTTTTTAGTTGGAGTATTATATTTATTTTAAAAAATCGTAGTTTAAAAATGTGAGAAAACTCCTACATTTATAGTTAACAATTGGAAGTATGAGCATGTGCATATTGTTTCTTATCATAAAAGTCAAAACCCTTCGGAAAGGTCACAAATAATCAGAAAAGTCAAAACTCTTTGGAAAAGTCATAACCATTCAATGTGAAATGGTGTCTTCTTTTAGTATGATATAATATAATATAATTAAATAAATAAATATAATATAAAATATAGAAGATATACTAAATTGGGTGTTTTAAGAAGAACAAACCTTCTTTTTAAAATTTTTCATTGTTCTAGGAAACCCCTCTTTTTATAGCCAACAAAGACTAGTGATTGAAAAAGTGTTTATTGTGCCTTATCAAAAAAAAAAAGTTACAACCTTTTAAAAAAGTCACAACCCTTCAAAAAGGTCACAACTCATCGGAAAAGTCATAACTCTTTGAAAAATTCACAACCCTTGGAAAAGTCATAGCTCTTTGAAAAAGTCACAACCCTTCGGAAAAGTCACAACTCTTCAGAGAAGTCGCAACCCTGTAAAAAAGTCACAACCCTTCGAAAAAGTCAGAATTCATCGGAAAAGATATAACTTTTTGGAAATATCACAACCCTTCAATGTGAAAAGGTGTCTACTTTTAATATAATATAATAAATATAATATAAATAAATATAATACAATATAAAATACAGAAAATATTCTAAATATGGTGTTTTAAGTTGGGGTATTATAATAATTTAACATTTAAGTTAGGTAGTTCATTTTTTTAAGGTAATATAGATAAAAACAGATAGATATAGATTTGTCTAATTTTAATTTGATATGAAATTTTAAAAAATAAAGAAGACTTTTTATTTAAGGAGATGTAAAATATATAAAAATATCTTTTAACTTTGTAGTCTTAAAGATGCGTCCCAACCCCCAAGAAAAAGAACATTCTATATTAAACTGATTAAAAATAAAAGTACAACAAATAAATTGAAAACAGAGGAGTACTTATTAAATCTAGTTTGGACTCTTCAAACAAGTTTTCCATCAAATCATTTTTCTCCAGCAGTTTGAGACTTTTCACAGCTTGAACACCAAGTTGTAGTTTGTGCAATAGAAAATCATTGAACTTCTTGTCAAGTAGAAGTTGCTGCAAAAGTATATTTATGGCTATGAAAATGAGTACATATAGATTATCTAGATAGTCTTCTCGTTTGAAGTTGAGTTATTTCATTTTCCTTGTTGCATTAATTTTTGTTGATCTATCTAATTTACCCACAAAAAATATTGTAATTGCATAGTTGAATAACTCTCACAATCTTCCTTGTTTTAAGAAGAATAGAGAACTTACAAAATTCGTAGTTTTAAAGTTTGAGAGAACCCCTCTATTTATAGATTACAAAGGATAGTGTGAAAAGGAGCTTATCGTACCTTATCAGATAAGTCACAACCCTTAAGATAAATCACAACTTTTTGGAAATGTCATAACTCATCAAAAAAGTCATAACTCTATAAAAAACACAACCTTCATAAAAGCAACTACCCATCAATAGTAAAAAGTGTCGGCTTTTAATATAATATAGAACAAACAAATAAAAAACTGAATATAATATAAAATATAGAATATATACTTAATTGGGTGTTTTAAGTTGGGGGTATTATAGTAATTTAACATTCAAGTTAGGGAGTTCATGCTTTTAAGATAATATAGATAGATATAGATTAATACTTAAAAATAGAATTAAAGATTAAATTTTTTTTAACTATTCACGATTTTATTTAACTACCTAAACTATCACCTTTTACTACCTTCATACTTAATTCAACTATCATTCTTTTTGCATTAAAACACACCTTGATGTTGAATTATCCTACACACACCTGCTATCGCTTAGGAACATATACTTGATCAACTCATCATTGTAATGTGATTTTGTATAAAGAGAGTCAGATAAAATTGCCCGCCTTATGACCCACAATGAAAAATGAACCTTGCGACGAGTTGCAAGCATTCCCCATGATGTGGTTCCCTCCGATCTATTCTCAAATTGGTTAGGAGAACATTCAAGTGAATAGTTTGCGTACATAAATAGACGAATGCATAGTTTAAGTATTCAAGTTTTTGAGCTTGTTCAATCGAAACTAATGCTATGCTATCAAGGACTTTCCTTTAGATACCAATACAAACAAAAGAGATTAGCCTACTCGTGACAAAAATTAGGTGTGTTTTCGACTATTAACTTGTAAATATATAACATAAAGTTACATGAGAGGAATGAGTAGAAGGTGACATTTAAGTCTTCAAATTAAAATTGTTGACATTGAGTTGATCAAATAGGATTAAATAAAAAGTGAACTTGATTAGAGTAATTAAAATTTTTTGGGTGTATATTAATATTTCAAATTTTTTGAAAAGTCTTCCCTCTCTTTTTAAATTTCAAATTTTAAAATCCCCCCTTCATTATCTTTTCAATCTTTCTTTCTCTCTTCCTCCATCTTCTTCTTCTTCTTCTTCGTGGTTGCCGCTATTGTTGCCGTCGATGTTTATCATTTTTTATTACGCTGTTCTTCTGTTTCTGTAATTTCTTTTACACCTAATGTTTCACCATGTTCAAATTTATAGTATAACTTCCTCTCTTCTCATCTTTACAAAATCTCTACAAACTCTCACTGAATCATCAAAATCCTCTAAAAAGAACACAAAATTTTCCTCTTTTTCTACACCACAACCAAATCTCTTCTTCAAACGTAATAATTTCATGCTTTCCCCATCACCAATGGCCTTCTTCCGACCAACATTTACATCTCCACAACTCTCATCTTTAGTTATGCCACTTTTTCATCAGACCTAAGAATAGTATGGACGATGTTCTACGAAAGTCTCCCTTTTTTCCGTTTGGCGTTTCTTTATAACACCCTTATTTGGGCGTTGTGGGTGTTCTTGAAATTTATAATGGAATGTTGAGAAGTGGGGTTTGCCAAATGATCATACTTTTCCTTTTGTGATTAAGGTTTGTATCGATGTTGTTGAGCTTTGAAAAGGGTTTGAGGTTTATGGGTTGTTGATTATGATGTGTTTGTGAATAATACATTGATATTGTCTTATGCGAGTTTTGGTGATTGCTTGGAAGGTGTTTTATGAAATGTCTGAAAGGGATTTGATTTCGTGGAACAATATGATTCGGGTGTTTTGGGATAATAGGTGTTATTTTGAAGCTATTGGGGTGTTTAGGGAGATGTATTTATGGTATAAGTTTAAGTGTAATGACTGTATTGCCTGTTTATGGAGTGATGGAAGATGGGATAATGGTTAGTGAGATTAATTATTGTTTAAAGTCAAGAATTTGACCTCTTCTGGTTTCAGCAGACAATTGGATCATCAAACGGAATAAAGCCCTACGATGTTAGTATGACACTTATGGCTGGAGTTGGTTCTTTGAAAATAGCATTCTTTACAAAAGTCAGTTTGGAAGTTCCTCCAAAGTTTATTTATCCTCTACTGTCTCTGACCCGATGGTTCGCACGTTGCAATGCCAAAAGGAGTACAACTGCATCAACAGAATTGAAAGAAAATCATACGGCTGCTATTTTACATAACATCAACAGTTCAGGAGTTCCAGTTTAGCAATTCCTAAAAGAACTAAACATATCTACTAAATCTCATTCCAGATCTAGCTCATGTACAACATTTCAATAACTTGCAGGGGAATACAGGAGATAATAAGATGGTTGAAAGGAATGAAATTTCTTTCTTAGAATGGTCCTTTGCTCATATTGGGTTTAATAAACATGCATTGGGGAGTTTTAGGTTTATCATTGATCAAGGTTGGAAAGTGAATTCAAGTACAGTTTCAAATGTTCACATTTAATTTTAATTTTGTATCATGAATCTCATTTGTGTTTACATTTTGTTTTTCTTCTTATCGTGAATTGACAAAGTTTGTATTACATAATTTACTTGAGCTTCAGTAGCTTGATAAAAAAAATCAACTTTGTATGTCTAATTACGTAATTCTAAAAGGAAAGAAAATAGCTATTTGTTTCAATCTCATAAATATCCTTATTTGGATACATTTGTTCTGTTAGTCGCCTCAAATACAATATGAAGTGCATATCAAGCTAGATTAATGATGATGAACAATTTTAGTCAACATTTGTCAAACTGATTCACCCAAGGATTAGTCCCAATAAACTTTTCCTTTTCACTATTATTTAGCTGTTATGGATTAAAAAAATTGCCTGCCTATGTTAACATAAAAGAAAAAATAGAACAACTTAAATTTAACTTAACCAACATTTTCTTTGATAAAGTATGAACAAAACAAAGTGTGAATGAGAGAATGTTTGTGGGAAGGAGAGTGAGCAGCTAAATTTGCAAAATTCGAAGAAAGCATGTTTCCGTTAGTCTTAACTCTTTAATGATAAGTAGCTTTCATATGAAATGTTCACGAAAAAATACAACACAATTACATTCATAATTCTTGATTTGATTTCCTTAGCTCTTTATTTTTGTAGAGGCAGATGCAGCCTATAAACAACAGGGTCAACATAACTCATTATTGTCAAACATAAAATTATATATTGACTTAATTTTATTTGGGGCTTTATTTGAATTTCTAATATCTATGAGCTATAACCCTTATCGCACCATTCAAAATTCTAGGCCTCAAACTTGAAACAATATGTCAAAAATAAAAACTATGAAAAAGCATAAGAACTATTTATAAATAATATCACACACTGAATACTTCTATGTATAAAATATTTTTTAAAATCGTATACATTATGCTGGGTTGGTTTAGTTTGTTTTGGTTTGACCTTTTTTTAGTTAAAATCAAACCAAACTAATTATGATCGAATTTCTTTTTCCAATACCAAAACAAGTCAAACCATAACATTAATTAAATTTTTATTTATGATTTGACTCGAATTATCAATTTGGTGTGGTTTGTCGGTTTTCCTTGTACACCTCTACCATTAAGGTAATCATCAATTGATCTCAGAATACGTAAATTTTTACATAAAAAATTGAGTCCAATTATATAATGCATAAACCTTCTCACTTCTTAGTAGCAACTTGATCTGCCCCTATATATATTTGCATAGCCTTTTCTTAATTTTAACAATGTACTTTCTCTAAAACTCTTTGATTCTAAACATGGGGTCCAGGAAATCTCATTTATGCTCTTTCTCTGTTTCTGTTTGCTTTCTTTTTTTCATACATACCTCATCCGTGCCGCAAAGATTACAGTATTTTCCTTCTAAAATTCAACAAAATGCTTATTCTACATCCCTCAGCCTTTGATTCTAATAACTGTGAAATATTCTATGGTCAGAAGCCTTATCCACAAACGAGTTCATGGAACATGAGTAGAGATTGCTACTCGTGGGATAGAGTCATATACGATGAGATGACTAGCCATGTTATTGAGCTTGCTCTCAGGTGCAGCTAACTTTTGGGGTGATTGATTCCAATAGCAGCCTATTCTAACTCTCTCATCTCCAAAGACTTTACCCTTCTGTAAACAACTTCTCCAATCCTCATATCTCTCCTGAATTTGGTAAGTTTTCGAGCTTGACGCATCTTGATCTTACTCGGACAGATTTCTTAGGTCAAATTTCTTATGAAATCTCTCATCTTTCCAAGTTACAATCTCTTCTCTCAACATCTTATGACACTGAGATAAGACTCGCAACCCATGATTTTAGATTGTTCCTTCAGAAGTTGATCCTATTAAGAGAGCTTGATCGTGGAGGTGTAAGTATCTTTTCCACCATTCCTCTGATTTTTTCTTCTCAATTAACAACTCTAACGCAGGGATTTACAGAATTGTATGGGATAATACCTGGCAATATATTTCACTTTCCCAACCTAGAAACACTTGACTTACAAAACAATGAACAACTAAGTGGTTATTTTCCAAAGACCAAATGAACTAACAGTGCATCTCTCATAGAGTTAGATCTCACTCATGTGAATTTTGATAATTTTATGCCAGAGTCTCTTGGCTATCTAAATTCGCTGCATGGTTTGTCTCTTCAAAATTGCAACCTTAAAGGACCTATTCCTGAATTTCTCTAGAATCTCAAAAACATAGAGGATTTGTGCCATGATCCGAGACTACCCTCGATTCATAACACGATGCTTAGAACCACAAGTGACACAAAACTAACCTTATAGTTTGGCAAGATGCCAAGATTAACATAATAACAACTGAAGATAACTGAAAGACTAATGTGGAAGCTAAAACTAGAATAGTTTATTGAAATGGAATGGACAAACATCTGATAAAAACATAAGCTGAATCTAAACTGACTATTTGAAAGCATGTACTAAGATGATATGCCAGGACAAGCCCCTAGCTAACTCCAACCATCTGAAACTAAAAGTATAATATTGAAATAAAGATAAAGGGCATCCTCGAAGGATGATGATTCACCAACTCTGTTGCTGCTGACTAGAGATTGTACAAACCGCGAGCTGGATACTGAGCATCTACACTTATATTATAAAACAATATAGGCAGAAAGCTGTATGCGGTCAGTACTTTGAATGTACTGAGTATGTAAGATATTCATGATAAACATAAATACTGAACATGCTTAACCATTCGAACATACTGACACATTGACCAAATAAATAACGTGAAGTCTAATAAAATGATGTACTGAAATAACTGAATACTTGTCCATGCAATACTATTGGAAGACTAACTGTGAGAGACTTTAAAACTGACATATAACTATGTGAGCTAATACATGGAGTTTGATGTATAATTCCCATCAAAAGGGCCTAATATACTTTGCCAAGGTGTAAAGGTTGATCTAAGCTAATGTGGATTTACTTATAAGCAGTAAAGACTAAGGAGTCAGTCTAAATTGACGGAAGACCCTTTAAATCCTATAGTGGCGCGTAATTCTGGGACTTAGGAATTGCAACTAAAGAATCGAACAGATTGACCGTGAGCCTTTATCCCTAACTCAGCTCAGTTCTAAGTAAAACTCTTTAAGGAAAACATGCAATTAATTGATACAGTAACAGTATGATAATACTGAAATAATACTAATTTCTGGTGATAAAGGAGTAGCTCATGAATCATGATTTAAAACAGATAATTACTTTTAATAACTAAAAGACACTTTATCTAAAAATATCTAAAATCTTTATCTGAGAGTATCTAAAATCACGAAACCTGAAAATCTAAAACACGCATCCAAGGAACATAATTCTGCGTCATGAAAATACTTATTTACTGTGGATTCATGAAAATACCATTTAAAATATGGAATTTATAAGTAAGACGTGCAAGCACACGCTATCATGAAGGAGAACTGATTTGTATTCAAACCCATGAAAATCATAAAATTCGTGGTTTTAGGAATCATAAACTGAAGAAATTAGGTTTCTTTGGGACTCAATGTGTGAAAAGATACCAGTTGATGAAATCCCACATACCTGGAATGGAAACCTTGAATGGAGATATGAAGCTTCAAAATCCTAGTTCTTGCTTGAAAGGAACCTTGAAAGAGACGAAATCTGATTTTTTGGGACTTGTGCATGAGAGGGTAGGTTTTGGATGATAAGAATTCCTTAACCGCACTTAGAATAGGTTAAAATGACATAGTATAGGGAATAAAAGAGTGAAAAAAGACCAAACGACCCTGACTTAAAAACTGTCGGTAGGTTCCACTAGGGGCATCTACGGTTGGCAATTACATCTACAGACTGTAGAAGCATGTTCGTAGAAATCAAAGGGAATTTCTAAGTCTTTGAAATTTTATTCTATGAGACCAATCTACGGTCCACAAAACGTTCTATGACCCATAAACCAGATTTGTCCTATTTAGGGTGAATTGCCAAGTTTCTGGATTTGATCTATGGATCAAGTCTACAACTGGTAAAATATAAGTTACAAATCGTAAACTTAACTCGTAGATCTGTAACACCTCGAATTTTGAAAAATAAAAAAAATTCATTTTTGGCTACTACTTGTGTTCTACGGGTCTAGTCTACGGGCCGTAGAAACTTCTATGGACCATAGAAGGCATCCATAGAAAGTGGGGTTGAGTTTTGGGAAAAATCAAGTTCTTGAAATTGAGTCTACGATTGACTAGGACGGTCCGTCAAAATGTCTATGGGTCGTAGATAGGTCTCGTAGAAAAGTCACAGACTTAGTGAAATTTAAAGGTCAAAGCTGAGTTCTATGGTTGGGGTCTACGGACCGTAGAAATTTCTACGGGCCATAGACCAGTCTCATCAAAGTTGGCTTGAATTTAGGGCCTCTGTACTTTTCTATGATTGACCAGGACGGTCCGTAGAAAGTCATATGGACCGTAGGTCCAAATTGTAGAAGGGTTCGACACTTATTTTTAAGGGTTTTTTTTGGGTCTTTTCCCTATGTGCTTAATACCAAAGCAGTGTCGTTTTGACCCCTATTCTAAGTCCTATATAAGTATTTTAAGTCCTAAAACTACCCACTTCTAAATCATTCTCCTAAATTCCCAAATTCCCTCCAAGTTCTTCCCCAAATTTCTCTCTCAAGCTAAAGAAGAAGAAGCTAGGGTTTCACACCAAGGTCTCCAATTCACCATAGCTTTTGGGCCTTGATCACTAAGGTATGTTAGTATTCACCTATGGAGTCCTTTCCTCCATAGGGTTCCCAAGATCTTCAAAATTCTCAATTCAAAGTTAGGGTTTTATTCAATCTTCATGGGTTGTCTTCAATTATGATTTTATTGGTTAGTTTGTATCTTCTAATGCATGAATTGAAGTAATTATATGTTTTTGAGTTGAATTCATATGAACCCATGCATGATCCATGATTTTTTACTATGAACACATGATGAGGCTTATTAACTATGTGCTGACATCAAATTTGGGTCTGATATTTTTCAAAGTTTATACTTTAAAGTATTTTATTCATTAAATAGTACAAAATATATGTTTTTACAATTTTAATGCAATTTATTGATAATTATCCTTATTTCTTAAAATATTAGGATTTTTATCGGTTAATTTTGATTACATTATTTTTTGTCACAGCCGGTTGAATATGTTTAAATATTTGTTCATTTTGATTAAATCATTATTTTTATTTAATTTACATTTTTTACATGTTATTGGTTACATTCGTTAATATTTATTTTTATTCATTACGTCTGTTAATATTCATTTTGGTGTTTTTAGCACATTCTAGAAATACATTTTTAAATACGGATAAGATTTGCATACACAAATATTTTATTAATTAGTGGTTTTGGGCCACGATTTTAGGGTCATGGTATTGTACTAAGGTTGTCTTCAATTTTATATTCAAGCAATTGTTTGGTCATTAAGTTAGAGGGTGGCGGATAAAATATTAAATTTGGGAGTGAATTTTCAGATTTTAATTCTTTAAATATTTTCTATTTTTCTTTGTCTTCTCCTGCAAGTTCATTGGCGCTCCAGCAAACGACCGAAGCCCAGTCCACCACCGCACAATAGCTCCCTTTCCCTCATTGCTTTGAGAATCAAATATCTCCTTTGTCACTGTTCTTAGACCAGCGTCTCCTTCATCTTCTCCGACGAAGTTTATTGTTGGAGCAAACAGAAACAACCTCTAAGCTCCTACAACCCACCTCACTACTTTCACACTCTTTTTTTTTTGGCAAAACCCCAACCCAAAATCACCCTTTGCTCCGTGAATTTAGACCTTTAACCACCACTATTACTCCCTTAAACTAGCAACCCCACTGAGCTACAAGCTCCAAACCAGCAACCATCTCCGACACCACCATTTCTGAGAAACCCCAACCCCAAACCCCCAAAAACCGACCCCAAAGCAGCCGAAACTACCATCCAACCTCTACCCAACCATCTTGCTTGCCACTATCAACGGAGAATCACCCCAAACCCCTGTATTCTCCCACTCCGGCGAACAACCATTGAACTAGATTCCAACCTACCTTGATGCTTTCTTCTTTTTCCGGCAAATCTGGTGGTTCTTTATGCTCTTTGTCTTCTTATTTTAGAATATTGTTGTTGAGTGAATTGATTTTCTCTTTCCCACACTTTCTAGTGAGTTTGTTTGCTTTCCAGTGATGCTATAATATTGTTTTGATATTCATTCATTATTTTGTTGTTCCACTTTGTTCATTAAGTTGCTGTATTTTTACAATTCATTAGTTAATAATTAGTTTTCTTCTATAATTGTGTGTTTTTTGTTTTTTTATTGTTTTGTGTTTTGTTTTCTCCCGTTGTTAATAACTTTAGATTTAATTTACTTACTTTATCTTGTTTGCTGCCCATTTTGGTAGTACATCATTGTTGGTTTTTATTAAGATGATTATTATTATTATTATTATTATTATTATTATTATTATTATGATTGTTGTTATTAGTATTATTACGTTGATTCCTTTTGTTTGGGATTTTTTGATTTTACGGTATTTTGTTCTTTAGCAAGCCATTCATTATTGGTTAAATTGGACAATGAAAAAAATCTCTCCATCAATTCTAGAGGCCTCCCCAATGTTAAAAGATGAAAATTTAGTTTAGGTTGTATTATACGTTATATATTGTATGTTAAAGTTGGTCGATGAAGAAATTATCATCGATTTCCAATGCCTTCCATGTTCATAAGATGAATTTTTATTTTTTAATTCATTTATTTTTATTCATATTTATTCATTTATTTAACACTTTTACTAAGTGTCTTTACAAGTATCCGGAGTTGTTATTCGAGGAAGCTACTGATTCAATGGAGTTCAAATGATATTTTTTCACTATTGTGTATATTATTGGCGTAAGGCAAACTTTAGGCCATTTCTTATAATATTGTTTTATTTTATTACTTCTGTATATTACATGTTTTTTATAATCGTACAATGTTTTTATCTCCTTCTCAATTTGAAAAAATGAATTCAGTCGGGACCCACAGTTGTGGATTTTGAAGGATACCTAATACCTTCCCTTCAGAATCACTTGAAGCCTTACCTAGAATCTATTGGTTTCATAGACATTTTTTATTAATTAATTAATTGGTTTTTTCCTAAAATTAGGTGGCGACTCCTATTAAAATTATTTTATTCTTCAAATTCATTTAAAATTGATTATATTTTTTGAGCCACCACGACGTTGCACATTTAGAGGATGTCAATACTATGATCTATGAATTTATGAAGATATGCATGCTTTTTTGAAATTGATTTAAATGATTTGAGGATCTTTGAGATAAAAGTATCAATGTTGTTGTGAAAGATTTTCTCACATAAGGATTCATAAGGTTGAAAGGCTTTCTCACAAAGTTAAATCAAGATTTAAGGAGCTATCCTAATAACTTTAGCTTGGACTGGTAACTTAATTGTACCTTTCCATGGATGATGAAATAAATATTACTAATGGCTATTCCATGGGATATTACTTAGCACCAAGAGGATATTGAGATGGAGGCTCGCCTGTTAGTAGAGGCTGGGTCTGCAGTAGAAATTTCCTTGTCCCTAACTACATGCCCCCGTAGGATGTCTTCACTAGTGGATCCACATAAGCTAGAAATTAAGGTCGTTGTTTTGGCAAGCAATGACATCTCTTTTCGGTGTGGGATAGACACCGAATTCCATGTTCTAGCTCACATGATCTATGTCAGTTAATGGTAAACATACCACAATAATGAACTAAGGTTACTTTCAATGTATCTCACAAAGTGTGTTAAATTTGTTAAGCTTGCATTAATCATGATTATGACTTGTGTTTTGTACACTTTTATCTTATGATTTAGCTTTGTCATTGCATGTCATGAAAAGTCCTTTTAGCATGATTTCATCCTTTTATGCATTGCTATCATACTTAGTACATTCCATATACTGATGCATACTTGTACCTACATTGTCTCATAATGTAGGGTCCGACGCTCCTACCTCACATACTTGTGGCTAGTTGATCTCATTGGCAATTCGAAGATCAAGAGTTGGTGAGTCCTAATGTTCCGAGGACCAAGACACTTTTATGACTTTCTTTACTTCAGTTTCAGACATTTGTATGTGGTGTATGAGTTACGTTCCAACCACTTCTTTGATGTATTAGATGGTTTGTTGAGACTATGTTAGACTTCCGCTTTGTCAACTCTTTTGTTATGAGAATGCTACTTTTGAAATCTTTATTTCTATTATCTTGTATAATGTATGCTAAGTGGCTTGTGCAGGGCATTTCGGGTTCTATACTCCATGTTTCACCTAGGGTATACCTTGGGTCATGACAAACTTTGTATCAGAGCCAGATTTAGAAAAGTCCTATGATGTCTCACAAACCACGCCAAGTAGAGTCTTGTTCATGAGTATGAAGTGCGCCACACTAATGAATAAGAGGCTATAAGATGTTTAGGAAGTTCTGCTTCTTTTTTCACTCTAAAGTCATGTGATAGAGTGTAACTCTATATGTCTCTCTCCTAATCCTTATCCGATGCTTTTAGGATATGGCCCCTCGAAGAGCATACGTTAGAAGGAATGCGGGTGATAATATATAACAAGAAGCTCCTCAAGTTCCGACCTACCCTTTGGCTGAACAAGTGACTAATGCAGAGTTTCAAGCCGCTTTCCAAGTGTTGGCTCAAGCCATGACGGCCCAGGCCAATAGAGAGGCTAATGCTCCCGTGAACCCATATGTGGGTACGATGACAACTAGAGTGAGGGACTTCACTAGAATGAATCCTCAGGAGTTTCATGGTTCTAAGGTTGAGAAAGATCCTCAAGAGTTCATTGATGAGGTGTATAAGGTTTTGATGATCATGGGAGTGACGCTGGTGGAAAAGACAGAATTGGCTGCTTATCAACTTAAGGGTGTTGCTCAAGTTAGTTCAACCAATGGAAGGAAGAGAGGGAAGTTGATGCGGTCCTCTTGATTGGGAAGAGTTTAAGGTTGCATTTCTTGATAGGTTCTTTCCTCTTGAGATGAGGGAGGCAAAAGGTGCTTGAGTTCATTAACCTTCATCAAGAGAATATGAGTGTTAAGAAGTATGCTTTGAAGTTCACTCAATTGGCTAGGTATGCTCCAACTATTGTTGTCGAGCTAGGGCGAGGATAAGTAAGTTTGTTTTGGGTGTGTCTGAAATGGTGATTAAGGAATGTCGTACTGCCATGCTCATTAAGAAAATGGATATTTCCCATTTAATGATTCATGCTCAAAAAATTGAAGAGGAAAAGCTTAAGGAAATATCTAGGGAGGCAAAGAGGGCAAAGATCGGTGATGGTGACTTGTCACACTCGAGGACCGATGGACATGGTCGTTCTAGATTCTGACAAAGGTTCTCCAGTTAAGGTTCTTGTAATGTTCCGACTCCTAAGTTTTACAAAGATAAGGTGTCTAACCCTAAGCCTCAAGGAGGAAATGGTGGTGGATCTTCTTTGCCTACTTGTGCTAGGTGTGGGAGGAAGCATGACGGTAAATGCTTAGCTGGTATGGATGTTTTCTATAATTCTGGTAAGAGGGGTCACAAGATGAGGGATTTACATCACTTGCTACTAAGAGAAGAGATGGTAGGCAAGCTCCGCCTAGTAGTTTGTGTTCGAGTGCTCCAAATCAAAACTGATTGTATGCACTTCAAACTCAACAAGATCAAGAGGGTTCTCCCGATGTGGTTACCAGTATGTTGAAAGTCTTTCACCTTGATGTTTATGCTTTGCTTGATCCCGGTGCTACTTTGTCTTTTGTGACGCCATATGTGGCTATGAGATTTGATATTTCTTCGGATGTGTTGTTAGACCCTTTTTTTGTCTCTACTCCTATTGGTAAATCTATTGTGGCTAAGAGAGTCTATAGAAAGTATCCCGTCTCATTATCCCATAGAGTCACTCATATTGATCTTGCAGAGCTTGATATGCTGGATTTTAATGTTAATCTGGGTATGGATTGGCTCCATTCTCGTTATGCTTCTGTTGATTGTAGAACCCGACTGGTTAAGTTTCAGTTTCCCAATGAGCCCGTCCTAGAGTAGAAATGGGGAAATTCTATGCCTAAAGGTCAGTTTGTTTCTTGTCTAAAAGCTAGGAAAATAATTTCTAAGGGTTGCATATATCATCTTGTTTGGGTTAGGGATATAGATTCCGAAACTCCTATGCTTGAGTCAGTCCCCGTGGTAAATGAGTTTCCTGAAGTATTGCCTGATGATCTACCGGGTGTTCCTCCCAAAAGGGAAATAGAGTTCGATATTGACCTTCTCCCAGATATGCTACCTATCTATATTCCTTCTTACCATATCACTCCAATAGAACTTAAGAAATTAAAGGAGCAATTGAAAGATTTGTTGGATAAGGGTTTCATCTAATCGAGTATCTCTTCATGGGGTACTCCAGTTTTGTTTGTTCGTAAGAAAGATGGTTCACTTCACATGTGTATTTATTACTGACAATTGAACAAGTTACCATTAAGAATAAGTATCCTTTTCCAAGGATTGATGATTTGTTTGATCAACTTCAAGAAGCAAGTTACTTCTCTAAGATTGACCTCCGATCGGGTTTTCATCAATTGAGGATGAAAGAAATTGACATTCCGAAAATGGCTTTTCGAACTCGGTATGGTCATTATGAATTCTTTGTAATGTCATTTGGTTTGACAAATGCTCCGGCTGCATTCATGGATTTGATGAACGAAGTATTTAAGCAATATCTTGACATGTTTGTGATTGTGTTTATTGATGATATCTTGATTTACTCATGGAGTGAGGATGAGCATGTTGAGCATTTGAGGATTGTATTGTGAATTATCAAGGATCGTGAGTTGTATGCTAAGTTTAACAAGTGTGAGTTTTTGTTGAGGTCTGTTGCTTTCCTTGGCCATATTGTCTACGGTGAAGTTATTCAAGTGTCACGCCCCGAGAGGGTACCCTAGGCGTGGCCGGCACTCGGAGACCATTGCTGGTCCCAAGCAAACCACTTGGTCTGATCACTCATTCAATCACTCAGCGAAAGACTTAGATAAATCAAAGAAGACACTCAAGTGGACTAACAATCAACAACTCAATAAAAGGATAGTTGAAATACTCAGTTCAAATCAACTCACCATCATAAGAAAATTATTTTTTCAAGACAAGTTTGAAATGGGAACATCAGCTCTACTCTGTTCCTATCTTCGTCACTGTCTATGAAGCCTTTAAACTCATCATAAGAAGGTACTGGGACAGGCCCACGACAACCTCAAAAGAACTACTCTAATAAAGTAAATCAACTAGAATAAAAAGGTCCCTCCGAAAGAAAGGAGGTCTCACCAAAAGCTGGAATAGAGTGATCTTCAACGAAGCGCCTATTGAGGAACTCTAATACCTATATCTGCATCATAAAAAGGATGCAGCACCGAATGTCGTCAGCACATGAAATGTACGGTATGTAAAATAGCTGAAAGGCAATACGATCAATATTACTCAACATCATGCAAATCGACTCAAGGGACTCAACTCTGAAATCGACTCAACTCAATAAGCATGCGAGTTTAAAAATAACCAATTCTTTGAAAATAGACTCAATGATATGCACCTCAACCAACTCAAAATATTCATATTTTTAGGGAGTTTCTCTAATCGACAATCATCACTTATGAGCTAGTGATGATATAACGCTTTGCAGTGCCGTTGTCGCAGCCGTCTAATACCTTGCAAGAGTAAGGGATGATCAACCTCATTGGATCCACAATCAATCAAAGTCCTCTTTTTGGGACTAGAGAAGCATAGCTTCTATCCTACGCTTGCTACGTAGTTTATGGGGTTTGAGTTCTTATTTACTCTTACCCAAATCGGTGCTCAATATTACTCCCAAAAGACTCAATGTGCTCATATGCTCAATCAAATCAATTTATTCAAATCATTTCATCTAGTCTCATTGGACTCTCATCAAACTCAATCCTATCTCAATCATCATTTCTTTCATTTAAAACAGGCTTTCAAACTCATTCATATCTCCTCAAGACTCTATCTCAATTAATTATTTATACTCAAAATACTCATGTTCAAAATAATAGAAGTTTAACAACCGTTCAGGCTCAACTTGGACTCTCATTCTCATTCAAAAATGTTCACAAATCATGCTTTAAAAACTCCATTAATGCATAAAATAACCAATGCCAAAAACTCAATTAGGGTTCATGTGAATGAAGACATAAATGTATACCTCAAATACTCAACTCATAGACATCATCAATACCTATGATATTATACACAAGGACTCAATAGAATTTATAGATAATTTAAGAACTCAATTCATGGAAACTCAAAACTCAAACTCAACTTGACTCAATGAAGATGTAGGTCACATGGACGAACTCAATCCAACATTATGGGTAGCCTTACATACCTAGGAAGAACAAAGTTCTTGGCGGGATCGATGAAACTCGAAGAACGCTTGGGACCCTAACTTTTCTCCTCTTGGAACCTTTCTCTAATGTCTTGAAGTGTTAATGAACGTAAAACGATTGATTAACACTTTCTAAGTCCTTAATTTGGTGTGAAATGACGTAGTTTAGGCTTAGAATAGGGTTAAAACGACGTAGTTTGGGGTACCAAACACTTTGGGAAAAGACCACATTGACCCTACTCAAAAATTGACAAAGGGCCTCACAGGAAAGGCTTCATGATCCGTCTAATGCTTCACGGCCTGTACAACCGGTCGTGAAGCTTCATCAGCCTGATAGCGATCCACTAAAATGGGCATAACTTTTTACTCTGAACTTTAAATGGAGCAAACTTGGTGGCGTTGGAAAGAGGATTCACAGACCTTTAATTGAATAGGTTAGGGGCCACATAATTCATTTGTGTTGAAAGATATGGTCAATTGAAATTTACCCAAAACTCCAAGTCTGACAAGCCTCTTTCATGAGCCACTTCATGGCTCATGTGAAGCTCCACGGGCCGTTTAGGCGACCGTGGTTCTTCACAGTAGCCTTTGGGGTTCACGATCACTTAAAATTGATGAAGTGACCTTCAAGACAGGGTTCACGGGCCTTCTAGAGCACCACGGCCCATCAAGTGGGTCGTGAAGATGTTCTGGCCGACAAGGCTTCACTAAAATGAGCATAACTTTTTACTCCGGGCTCAGAATTAGGCAAACTTTGTGGCATTGGAAAGAGAACTCAAAGACCTTCGATTTGATAGATCATGAGACACCTAATTTCTTATATGTTGAGAGATACAGTCGTTTGAAGTTGACCCAAGAAAAATCTCATATTGAAACTCAATCGGTAAGAAAACTTTCAACTCCACTTTGTGCTAGGGGTTCTTGTGACCTTAACTCATATTCTAGTTCATTCACATACTAAAGAATTGAACTTATAATCCAAGAACAATTAAGAATCACTCGGTGCGATCTTATACGAATTTCAAGAATGGTTCGAGTCTTAACTTAGAAATTCTTGGGGTGTTACAATATCTCCCCCTTGGGAACATTCGTCCTCGAATGATGACCAGGCTAAGGATTTTTATCAAGGAACGAATATAATGCAAGAACTCAAATACTCAAACTCAAGATTAACTTACTCAATTTCTGAAACTCTAGAAGGTACTAACTCAGAGATAAGAATAGGGATAGGAATGGTACCTTCAACATCGAAACTAGGAGGAACAAATAGGTGTGGGTACTTGGCTTTCATATCCTCCTCGGCTTCCCATGTAACCTCCTCAACAAATTGATTTCTACACAAAACCTTGACTGAAGCAACCTCTTTGGTCCTCAACTTGCAAACTTGGCGATTAAGAATTTGGGCAGGAATATCCTCATAAGACAAACTATCTTTCACCCCAATGTTTTCTATTGTAACAATGAGTGAAGGGTCTCCCAAGCACTTCTTAAGCATAAAAATATGAAACACAAAATGAACGGCATCTAACTCTAGCGGGAGCTCTAACTCATAGGCGACATTACCAACCTTCTTCACAATCTGATAAGGACTAATGTAACAGGGACTAAGCTTCCCCTTCTTCCCAAATCTCATAACACCTTTCATGGGCGAAACTTTCAAATACACCAAATCATTTACCTCAAACTCCAAATCTCTTGTCGTCACATTAGTGTAGGACTTTTGGCGACTCTGTGCAGTTTTCAACCTCTCTTGGATGGTCTTCACCTTTTCCATAGCATGATGAACTAAGTCAGGTCCAATCAACTCAGCTTCACCAACTTCGAACCACCCAATTGGTGATCACCTCTACATATAGAGGGCCTCATAAGGAGCCATCTGAATACTCGAATGAAAACTGTTATTATACGCAAACTCAATAAGCGGCAAGTGATCATCCCAATTACCTTTGAAATCAATGACACAAGCCCTCAACATATCCTCAAGAGTCTGAATTGTACGCTCTGCCTAACCATCTGTCTGTGGATGGAAAGCGGTACTAATGTTCACCTTTGAACCCAAACTTTTTTGAAATGACTTCAAAAACTGTGTGGTGAATTAGGTACCTCTGTCTAAGATGATGGACATGGGAACTTGATAAGAATGAAAGGGGCAATTGAAAGAAATAAGAAAACATATGTGAAATTATCGAAATCTAATCGAATTTATTAGCAACAAATGACTTTATACCTTCACCTCTCAATTGAATCCGATTAAACAACAATAACTCAAACTCAATCAAAAAAAAGAAAACCAAATTGATCCACAAAGAGGGTAACTCGATGATCGATTAAGCTAGAAGAAGTTAACACAAGCAATATTGGGAATCCACCCTAATCACTTAACTACAATTACCAACTATGAACTACACTAATGCTAGCTACACCTAGAAACTACAAGCTTCAAAACTTTCAAATATTCAATTCATCATAATATTCATAATCTAAGTCTTCCAAAATAATAAAACTACTATTTATACTAAAGAAATAAAGAAGATATTTCTTTGATAATTTTACCCTTAATGAGATAAGGACCTTGTTTGGTTGTCTTTTTTTGTGAATTCTTGAATTCATGAGATGACCATTTGCACACATGGCCACTTTCTTCCTTCTTTTCACTTTGATGGACCTTTAACACATTTTATGTCTTTATTTGGTGTCCATCAAGCTCCTCTAAAGCTATCATATGATCTTTGCTACCTATGCCGTTATCATCCTCTCCTTCTTGAAAATGATTCATCCTCGAATCCAAACCTTGCATGAACATAAGAAGGACAAACAACCAAGAGGTCCTCATAGCATGAGGGTTAGTACAATTGTTAGCAAAAAAAGCATTATAACAAGGAGACTCAATCTCAAGGAACGACCCAGTATCCTCCATTATCATGACAATTAAGCCCATACATGGAGCACAAGGAAATTGACTATTCCACACATCAAAAGGATAGTACCACCTAAAAGATGGCACTACTACAAGCTTACATACTCCGAAACATTCACCGGGTTCAAAATGATAGAAGGTCCACATAATCGGGTAATACAAACAAGTATATACCTCAATGAAATCCCGACCCAAATGCAATACACATTTAAGATAAATACGAGACTCGTCATAAGCAAAGAGATAGTATAGAAAAGTGTCATGCACATTGGGGTCATCTAAGGTGTTCCTATATGCAAGATAACAACTAGGTTCAAGGATCCTAGCACTCATTACATCATAAGATGGAACACACAAAGACAACATGATGAATTTAGGATAAACCTCACCTTCTCTTGACAAATAACTATTACCCCCATAAGATGTGCAATCAACAAGATCATATGCAAAGAGGTAGTAAAGAAAGGGGTTAGAAAACTACCCTTCCCCATACACAATGTAGGCCCCTCAAGAAGGACTTTCCATCATAGGGAAAGGTGCTAACAATTTCCTTCAAATTGTGCTTGTTATCTTGGCCAAGCATCACTAAACAAGTGCCACAATTCAACTCATTACCGGGGTCAAATGGAAAAGAAATCCATGAACATGGATCAAGCACACTCTTTATTGCCCGGTTGGCACCCTTATCTTCCCATATCATACTCCACTCAAAAGCGCAAGCATGATCATATGCAAACAAGTAGAAGAGAAAGGTGTTACATAAATGAACTTCAATCAAGGTGCTCCCAAGTTTAGCCTCCACTTTATATACTAAAGCATCATAACTGATATGAAGAATTGGAACACACAAGGAATAAGTAGCAATTAACACATAAGCATCACCTTTCTTCTTAACACTATCCTCTCCAATAAATGTACTATCATCTTCACAAAAGAGATTTTCGTCTTCGGAAAGTGTGTCATCACACCATAGTGGATTCTCAAACAATTGATAGCCTTCAAGAGTGGCTACACTTCCAACATTATACGGTATTCCACTATGCACACTCTCAAGAATCATGTCATCATCAAACAAGAGATTATTACACACAAGTTGATCAATACCAATATTACTTGATAATGAACTATCATTCAAAGGACATGTATCAACACTGGTGGACACAACTTGATTTTACTAGAAGAATCAATTCGGCCATCAATAGGATCAACTAATGTATCCACATTCTTAACATTCACATCATCAAAACATGACAAAGTACTATCATTCAAGGCACAAGTATCAACACTAGGTGGACACAAATTGATCTTACAAGAAGAATCTATTCGGTCATCAATAGGATCAACTAGTGTATCAACACTCTCAACAAATACATTATCACTATGTGACAAAGAGTCATTAAGCTCACATGAAATCAAGCTATCACTTATACTCAATTGGCTACTAGCGACATGATGAATTTCTGAGCTTAAGGAAGTGCAAGAATTAGCATTGTACCTTGTAGCTCATAACATAAAGTATTTCCACCTTGGTTGTGCAACTCCTTAAGTTCTACATCACGATGAGTAGTACCCTTCAATAGTCTTTCCAACTCATCGGGTGCCATCTCGGTGACTAATTGAATGACCTTTTCAATATTTCTTTGTATTGAAGCAAACAACTCATTTGTGCTCATAGTACGAGGATCCCGATAGCAAAATGATAACGATCCTTTCACCATACTTATAAAACTCAACAAAAAAGTTAGAAGAAAGGTTCCTCATGCCACTCGTTATTTGAACTCTCAACTCACGTTCTATGGTTTTTTTCTCAAAATTGATATTGAACTAGCTTCGCTCAACCAATTCAAGGTCACCTATCCTTTGTGGTGGAGTGGATTCTTATGGTTCTTGAAAGAATGACGACACAAAAAAAGCTAACGGACTTGATCAAGAAGGTTATCAACGAATTGAGATGAGAAAAATAGAAGAAAGAAGCACAAAAAGATTTGGACTCAAAGTAAACTAAGTAACAAAAGTAGAAAAATTACTTCTTGTTACTTAATTTGAAGGGTCAAAGACATGATTTGATGATTTAAAACTAGTTAACAAGTAATTAAAGATATTAATTAATTGTTAAATAGTTGAGAAAGAGAAGAAAAATGAGTGTGGAAGAAGAAGAAGTGAATTTGGACACTTAGAAAAAATTTTAAGCCTCAAAGAAGTTCATCACTGGTAAGACTTTGGTTGGATGATTTGATGATTAAAACTAGTTAACAAGTAATTAAAGATGTTAATTAGTTGTTAAATAGTTGAGGAATGGAAGAAAAATGAGTTTAGAAGAAGAAGAAGTAAATTTGGACACTTAGAAAAACTTTTAGGCCCAAAAAACTACCCTACTCAGCCAAATTTTGAGGCTGAAACGAAAACATGCTGTCTGAAGTTATACCTCACGCGCGCAGCAGCGAGTTGTACCTCTCTGAGTAGCAGCCTGCTGCGTTGGCGCTTACGTGGCTGCTATGTTGGCAATGAATTGCTGATGTGTTGGCCACGTGGAATTTATTTTTTTGAAATTCAATTATTTTTTTTGAATTTTAATTTTTTTTCAAATTTCCACAAGTGGACCAATAAACACTTTGACCAACTTTGACTTGAGAATATTGGATCAAATATACCTCCTCCCAAATCCTAACGCACTCAAATCAACTCGGAATTGATTCAAAATTTAGGATTTTCTTCCCCTCAACTTAGAGAACAAACCCCCTAAAATTATTAACCTTCAATTCTTCCTCAATCTAAAGACCCACTTTCAAAATTTGAAAAGTTTCAAAGTTTAACACCCTTCAATGGCAACTTCACTTCTACAACTCTAAATCGAACGAAATATGAAACTTAGACTAAAAAAACACAAGGGAACAAGAATCTAGTGTCAAAAACAACAAATCAAAACAACAATTTTTATGGAACTTTTTTGGATTTTTGAATTTTTTTTTTTGCAAACCAAGACTAGATTTTAAAAATAAATCTAAACCT
This sequence comes from Solanum appendiculatum, assembly GCA_018342035.1. Taxonomy (NCBI): domain Eukaryota; kingdom Viridiplantae; phylum Streptophyta; class Magnoliopsida; order Solanales; family Solanaceae; genus Solanum; species Solanum appendiculatum. The sequence goes on along the minus strand of JAGDQO010000814.1, from coordinate 1,704,473 downwards.
AGGCTCTTGATACCAAATGATAAGAATGGAAGGGGCAATTGAAAGAAATAAGAAAACTTATGTGGAATTATCGAAATCTAATAGAGTTTATGAGCAACAAATGACTTTTTACCTTCACCTCTCAATTGAATCCGATCAAACAACAATAATCCAAACTCAATCAAAAACGAGAAAACCAAATTGAATCCACAAAGAGGGTAACTCGATGATCGATTAAGCTAGAAGAAGTTAACACAAGCAATATCGAGAATCCACCCTAATCACTCAACTACAATTACCAACTATGAACTACACTAATGCTAGCTACATCTAGAAACTACAAGCTTCAAAGCTTTCAAATATTCAATTCATCATAATATTCATAATATAAGTCTTCCAAAATAATAAAACTACTATTTATACTAAGGAAATAAAAAAGACACTTCTCTAACAATTTTACCCTTAATAAGATAAGGGCCTTGTTTGGTTGTCTTCTTTTGTGAATTCTTGAATTCATGAGATGACCATTTGCACACATGGCCACTTTCTTCCTTCTTTTCACTTTGATGGACCTTTAACACATTTTATGTCTTTATTTGGTGTCCATCAAGCTCCTCTAAAGCTATCATATGATCTTTGCTACCCATGCCGTTATCAGAACCCCATGCAATCTGACTATCTCTTTGATGTACAACATTGCATAATCCTCGGTCGAATCCGTAGTCTTAACGGGCAGGAAGTGGCTGATTTGGTCATCCTATCCACAATCACCCAAATAGAGTCATGCTGTCTTCTAGACCGCGACAAACCTTTAATAAAGTCCATATTGATCATCTCCCACTTCCACTCTGGCAACTCTATATTTTGAGCTACTCCACAAGGCGTTTGATGCTCGACCTTGACTTGTTGGCAATTTGGGAACTTTGAAACAAAGTCAGTGATCTCCCTCTTCATACCATTTCACCAATAGACTTCTCTCAAGTCATGATACATTTTTGTATAACCTGGATGAATTGAATATCTCGAGCTATGGGCCTCTGCCATGATTCTGTCTTGGAGTCCATCAACATTCGGCACACATAATCTGCCTTGATACCTCAACACTCCATCTCCCCCTTTGGGAAAAGCCATAACTTTCTGCTCATGAACATCCTCGTTCAACTGAAGTAGAACAGGGTCTTGGTTGTGCTTTTCTTCACTTCAACAACTAATGAGGACTCAGCCCCATTCTGAACCATGCACCTCCCTCGCTAGAGTCCACAAGGCGAACTCCCAAACGTGCAAGCCTATGCACTTCTTTAGCCAACTCTTTCTTTCCTTCCTCAATATGAGCGGTGATTCCTATGGATAACCTGCTAAGAGCATCAGCAACAACATTAGACTTACCTGGGTGGTAGAGAATACTCACGTCATAGTCCTTGAGCAACTCAAGACATCTCCTCTACCTCAGGTTTAGCTCTTTCTGACTGAAGACGTATTGTAGGCTCTTGTGATCAGTAAACACATCCACATGGACTCCATACAAATAATAGTGCCATATTTTTAATGCAAACACCACTGCTACCAACTCAAGGTCATGAGTAGGATCATTCCTCTCATGTACCTTAAGCTGTCTGGAAGCAGAAGCTTTGACCTTACCTTTCTGCATCAACAAACAACCCAATCCAACTCCGAATGTATCACAATAGATCACAAAGCCATCGGTTCCCTTAGGTAGGGTCAACACTGGGGCAGTAGTCAATCTATTCTTCAACTCTTGAAAACTTTTCTCACAAGCATCAAACCATTGAAACTTATTTTTCTTCTGAGTTAACTTAGTCAATGGAGATGATATGGACGAGAATCCCTTTACAAACCTTCTGTAGTAATCAGCCAAACCCAAGAAACTCCTTATGTCAGTCAGGGATGTGGGTTTGGGCCAGTTCTTTACTGTCTCAATCTTCTGCGAATCAACTCGAATACCTTCACAAGATATAACATGGCCTAAGAATGCCACAGAAGCAAGACAAAATTCACACTTCAAAAACTTAGTGTACAACTCCCTATCCTTGAGAGTTTGAAGAACAATTATGAGATGGTTGACATGCTCCTCCTCATTTCTAGAGTAGACCAATATATTGTCGATAAACACAATCACAAACATTTCCAAATATTGTTTGAACACTCGATTCATCAAATCCATAAATGTTGTAGGATTGTTAGTCAAACCAAAGGACATAACAAGAAACTCAAAGTGACCATATCGGGTTCGGAAAGCCATCTTTGGGATGTCACATTCTCTCATTTTCAACTAATGATAGCCGAGGTCTATCTTTGAGAAAAAAGTGGCACCCTAAAGTTGGTCAATCAAATCATCTATCTTAGGAAGAGGATACTTATTCTTAATAGTGACCTTGTTCAACTGGTGATAGTCAATGCACATTCTGTGGGAACCATCTTTCTTTTGCATGAATAGGACAGGAATGCCCCAAGGTGAGACACTCGGCCTAATGAATCCCTTATCTAAGATACCTTTCAACTGCTATTACAACTCTTTCAACTCAGCGGGAGACATTCTATATGGCGAAATAGAGATAGGATGCGTATCGAGAAGAATATCAATCCCAAAGTCAATCTCTCTATCAGGAGGGACTCTGAGAAGATCATCAGGAAAGACTTCAGGAAACTCATTAACGATAGGAACTGACTCAAGGGATGGAGTCTCCACACTATCATCTCTAACTCGAACTATGTGGCAGATACACCTCTTAGTGATTAACTTCCTGGCCCTAAGGTATGAAATGAATTTACCCTTAAGCACTGCTGGACTATCCTTCCACTCTATGATAGTTTCATTCGAAAACTTAAACTTGACAACTCAAGTTCTACAATCAACGGAGGCATAACAAGCATAAAGCCAGTCCATGCCAAGAATAACATCAAAATCTACCATGTCTAACTCAACTAAGTCAGCCATGGTATCTCTATGATAGATGGACACAATACAATCTCTATAGACCTTCTCAGCTACAATAGACTCACCAACAGGAGTGGAAACACTGAAAGGCTCAAGAAGATGCTCAGGAAGAATCTCAAGCTTATTAGCCACATATGGGGTCACAAAAGACAAAGTAGCACCCAGATCAAGCAAAGCATAGACATCAAAAGAAAAGTCTCGAAGTATACCAGTGACAACATCTGGCAAGTTCTCCTGATCCTGGTGACTAACCATAGCATACAGACGATTTGAACCTCTGCCTGTACCTGAAGTAGTACCTCTCTGATTACCTTGACCTGGTGGTTCCACAGTAGAATATATGGCTCTGTTGCCCCACATCGGACACTCTCTCTAAAAATAATCCATCTGACCACATTTATGGCAACCATTGGTGCCCTCTCTGCACTCTCCCAAATGGAGTTTACCACACTTGCCACAAGGTGGCTTCCCTTTCGAACCTTGAGCCACACTTCCTTGGGACTGGGAACCTTGAGCTTTGAAATTCTGGTGACTCTGTGACTTCTGATTATACTTGTTATTAGACGTAGGTGCACTCGCTGATGATGGACCATAACTAGAAGACCTCTTCTGGAAGAAAGACTTGTTGCCCTTACCTTGTTTCTGATCATTCTCATGCCCAGCTGATTTGGCCTTCTTACTCAAATGCTCCTCTCTATCCTTCTTCTTATCATCCTCTACCTGCTGAGCATAAATATGGAAATATCCATGTGAGAAATCAACAACGATGCCTTGCACTCCTTCTTCACATGTTTGCCCAACCCAGAGAAAAACTTTCTCATCTTAGATCTCACATATGGAACCATCTCCGGAGCATATCTAGACAGCTGAAGGAACTTAAGGCTGTACTCTTTCACAGTCAACCCCTCTTGCTTTAGATTCACAAACTCCTCAACCTTTGCTTTCCTCAGCTCTTAGGGAAATAAGTGGTTGAGGAATGCATTATCAAACTCATCCCAAATAGCAGGCTCAACATCCTCACCATGACTCTCCATCCACTGATTATACCAAACATTAGCAACATCCTTGAGCTGATAGGAAGCCAACCCAACTCCCTCAACCTTAGTAGCATGCATCGCCTTCAAAATCTTCAACATCTAATCAATGAAGTTTTGAGGATCCTCCTCAACCTTAGACCCCGTGAAGACTGGCGGATTCATCCTCAGAAAATCTCTAATCCTCGTAGCGGCAGACGACTCTTGAGAACTAGAGCTAGGAGCTCGAGAGCTCTAGTGACTGTACTGGGCAGCCACTAACTGGGTAAGCATAGCAATTGCTCCCCTAAAGTCAGCCTCAGAAGTAGGAGAAGGATGAGTAGTAGGCATTTGGGGAACCTCAGTACGCCGTGCAGGTCAGCCCCTAGTTCTCACCCCTGACTGTGAGGGCATCTTGGACTACAGAACCTTGGCGCTGGGGGCGTGCCTCTGGCTGGCGGTACATTTAGGAGGCATGATCTGTAATGCGTAAATGCACGAACCAAAAAAGAGTTTTTTAGAGTTAAACTCTATCGCACGAACTCAGTATATGGAAGAAGTGAGACAATTCCTAATGTCCTATAGCCTCTTGATTATAAGTGTGGTGCACGACACACCCATAAGCAAGACTTTACTAGACACGGCTTCATAGACACCTTAGGACTCTTGAACTCTATGCTCTTATACCAAGTTTGTCATGCCTCGATAGGGTACCCTAGGCGTGGCCGACTCTCAGAGACCATTGCTAGTTCCAAGAAAACCACTTGGTCGGATCACTCATTCAATCACTCAGCTAAAGACTTAGATAAATCAAAGAAGACACTCAAGTGGACTAACAATCAACAACTCAATAAAAGGATAGTTGAAATACTCAGTTCAAATCAACTCACCATCATAAGAAAAATATTTTTTCAAGACAAGTTTGAAATGGGAACATCAGCTCTACTCTGTCCCTATCTTCGTCACTGTCTATGAAGCCTTTAAAATCATCATAAAAAGGTACTGGGACAGGCCCACGGCAACCTCAAAAGAACTACTCTAATAAAGGAAATTAACTAGAATAAAAAGGTCCCTCCGAAAGTGAGGAGGTCTCAGCAAAAGCTAGAACGAAGTGATCTTCAATGAAGCGCCTGTTGAGGATCTCTAATACCTATATCTGCATCATAAAAAGGATGCAGCGCTGAATGGCATCAGTACATGAAATGTACGGTATGTAAAATAGCTGAAAGGCAATACGATCAATAATACTCAACATCATGCAACGCGACTCAAGGGACTCAACTCTGAAATCGACTCAACTCAATAAGCATGCGAGTTTAGAAATAACCAATGCTTGAAAATAGACTCAATGATATGCATCTCAACAAACTCAAACCATTCATTTTTTTGGGAGTTTCTCTAACCGACAACCATTACTTATGAGCTAGTGATGATACAACTCTTTGCACTGTCGTTGCCACAGCCGTACAATACCTTGCCAGAGTAAGGGACGATCAAGCTCATTGGATCCACAATCAATTAAAGTCCTCTTTTTGGGACTAGAGAAGCATAGCCTCTATCCTACGCTGGCTACATAGTTTATGGGGTTTGAGTTGTTATTTACTCTTACCCAAATAGGTGCTTAATACTACTCCCAAAAGACTCAATGTGCTCATATGCTCAATCAGATCAATTTATTTGAATAATTTCATCTAGTTTCATTGGACTCTCATCAAACTCAATCTCATCTCAATCATCAATTCTTTCATTTAAAACAGGTTTTCAAACTCATTTATATATCCTCAAGACTCTATCTGAATAAGTTATTTATACTCAAAATACTCATGTTCAAAAAATAAAAGTTTAAGAACCTTTCAGACTCAACTTGGACTCAATTTATTCTCATTCAAAAATGTTCATAAATCATGCTTTAAAAACTCCATCAATGCATAAAATAACCAATGCCAAAAACTCAATTAGAGTTCATGTGAATGAAGACATGAATGTATACCTCAAATATTCAACTCATAGACATCATCAATATCTATATAATTATACACAAGAACTCAGTAGAATTTATACATAATTCAAGAACTAAATTCGTGGAAACTCAAAACTCAAACTCAACTTGACTCAATGAAGATGTAGGGTGCGTGGATGAACTCAATCCAACGTTATTGGTAGCCTTACATACCTGGGAAGAACAAAGTTCTTGGCGGGATCGATGAAACTCGAAGAACGCTTGAAACCCTAGTTTTTCTTCTCTTGGAACCTTGCTCTAATGTCTTGAAGTGTTAATGAACGTAAAAATTTTGATTAACACTTTCTAAGCCCTTAATTTGGTGTGAAATGACATAGTTTAGGCTTAGAATAGGGTTAAAACGACGTAGTTTTGGGTACCAAACACTTTGGGAAAAGACCACATTGACCCTAACTTAAAAACTGACGAAGGGCCTCACAGGAAAGGCTTCACGAACCGTCTAATGTTTCATGGCCCGTATAGCCGGTCATGAAGCTTCATCAGCCTGATAGCGCTCCACTAAAATAGGCTTAAATTTTTACTCCGAACTTCAAATGGAGCAAACTCGGTGGCGTTCGAAAGATGACTCAATGACCATTACTTTGATAGGTCATGGGCCATCTAATTAATTTATGTTGAAATATATGGTCGATTGAACTTGACCCAAAACTCCAAGTCTGACAAGCCTCTTTCACGAGCCACTTCACGGCTCGTCTGAAGCTCCACGAGCAGTTTAGGCGACGGTGGTTCTTCACAGTAGACTTAGGGGTGTAACCTCACTTATAATTTATGAAGTGACCTTCAAAACAGGCTTCACGGGCCGTCTAGAGCACCACAACCCATCAAGTGGGTCGTGAAGATGCTCTGCCTGATAGGGCTTCACTAAAATAGGCATAACTTCTTACTCCGGGCTCGGAATTAGTCAAACTAGGTGGTGTTGGAAATAAAACTCAAATACTTTCAATTTGATAGCCCATGATCCACCTAATTCCTTATATGCTGAGAGATATATTCGTTTGAAGTTGATCCAAGTAAAATCTCATATTGAAACTCAATCCGTAAGAAAGCTTTTAACTTCACTTTGAGTTAGGGGTTTTATGACCTTAACTCATATTCAAGTTCATTCACATACTTTAGAATTCACCTTATAATCCAAGAATAATTAAGAATCAGTCGGTGCGGTCTTATACGAATTTCAAGAATGGTTCGAGTCTTGACTTAGAAATTTATGGGGTGTTACATCAAGTCGATCCTAAGAAAACCCAGGCGGTTAAGAATTAGCCTAGACCTCTATCCCTTTCATATAATCGAAGTTTCATGGGCTTGGCCGATATTATAGAAGGTTTGTGGAAGGGTTCTCTTTTATGGCCTTTCCATTGACTTCATTGACTAAAAAGAAAGTGAAATTCATATGGTCAGATTCTTATGAGAAGAGTTTCCAAGAGTTGAAGGATTAACTCACTTTGACTCTTATTTTGACATATCGGAAGGATCAGATGGTTTTGTCATTTATTGTGATGCTTCACGAATTGGATTATGGTGTGTTCTTATGCAAAAATGGAAAAGTTATTGCTTATGCTTCAAGGAAACTCAAGATTCATGAAAATAACTATCCTACCCATGATTTGGAATTAGCGGCGGTTGTTTTTGCCTTAAAGATTTGGAGGCATTATTTGTATGGTGTCCATGTTGATGTCTTCACCGACCTCAAAAGTTTGCAATATGCATTCAAGTAAAATGATCTAAATCTTCACCAACGTAGATGGCTAGAACTTTTGAAGGAATATGATATGAGTGTCCTTTATCACCCGGGCAAGGCCAACGTAGTGGCTGATGCCTTAAGTCTATCGTCGATGAGTATTATTACACATGTTGAATATGGTAAGAAATAATTGGTTCATGATGTTCATAGATTGGCCCGATTGAGTGTTATCTTGGTTGGTTCTAATGAAGGTGGTTTTACTGTTCATAGTGGTTCAGAATCATCTTTTGTATCAGATATGAAGGCTAAGTAAGATATTTATCTGTTATTAGTTGACTTAAAGAAGTCAGTTTCTGAAAAAGCCATATAGGCTTTCTCCTAAGGGGGAGATGGTGTGCTTTGATATCAAGGTCATTTATGTGTTCCCAACGTTGAAGATTTGAGGGAACAAATTTCATCAAAAACCCATAGTTCTTAGTATTCTATTCACTCGGGAGCTACCAAGATGTATCGTGACTTGCGAGAGCTCTGTTGGTGGAATGGGATAAAAAAGGATATTGTAGAATTTGTGGCTAAGTTTCCTAATTGTCAACAAGTGAAAGTTGAGCATCAAAAGTCGGGAGGTTTGTCCTAAGATATTAGTATTCCTACTTGGAAGTGAGAAGATTTGAATATGGACTTTATTGTTGGTTTACCCCACACCCGGCGGCAACATGACACATTTAGGTTATTATAGATCGTATGAAAAAGTTGACTCATTTTCTTCCCGTCAAGGTTTCTTATTCTGCAAAGATTATGCTAAGTTGTATCTAAAGGAAACGGTCAGGTTGCTTGGAGTGCCCCTGTCCATTATCTCCAATCGTGGTACCCAATTTACTTCATAGTTTTGGAAGTATTTCTAAAAGGGTCTTGGTACTCGTGTCAAGCTTAGTACGGCCTTTCATCCTCAAATCGATGGGCAAGCGGAGCATACTATTAAAACTTTGAAAGATATGTTGAGAGCTCATATGATTGACTTCAAAGGTAATTGGGATGATCATTTGCCTTTGATTGAGTTTGCATATAATAATAGTTATCATTCAAGTATTGGTATGACTCCATTTGAGGCTCTTTATGGTAGGAGATGTAGGTTTCATATAGGTTGGTTTGAAGTTAGTGAGGTTGCCTTGATAGGGCCCGAGTTGGTTCATGAAGCTATGGAAAAGGTTCAACTCATTAGAGAAAGGTTGAAAATGGCTCAAAGTCAACAAAAGTCCTATGCCGATGTTAGAAGAAGAGATCTCGAGTTTGATGTTATGATTGGGTTTACTTAAAGATTTCACCTATGAAGGGTGTCATGAGGTTTCGTAAGAGAGGAAAGCTTAGTCCTTGTTATATTGGTCCTTATCAAGTGTTGAGGCGTATTGGTAAGGTTTCTTATGAACTTGAGTTGCCAAATGATTTAGCATCGGTACATTCTGAATTCCATGTCTCTTTGTTAAATAAGTGTGTTGGAGATCCAACATCTAATTGTTCCTTTGGAAGGTTTGGGAGTTAAAGAGAATCTTTCTTATGAAGAAGTTCCGGTTGAGATTTTGGACCTACAAGTTAGAAAGTTGAGGAACAAGAAAGTTGCATCCGTAAAAGTGTTGTGGAGGAATCAAATGGTTGAGGGTGCTACTTGGGAGGCCGAGGCTGATATGATGTCTTGATATCCTTATCTCTTTCCCTTCGTTCCCATTCTAGCTTGAGGTATTAGCTCCTCATGGTTCATTCTCCGTATTCATGTGTCTTAGCCATTCTCATGTTTCCAAATGCATGTATGTTCTATGAAATGATGTTTGAGTATGTTGTAGCTTGGAGTCGATTCTCCACCTTGGATATGTGCATTAATGTGATTGCATTCATGTTGGTTTTGATATATCTCTTTCCCCTACTCTTTTCATGCTAGCTTATGTCCCATTCGAGGATGAATGTTCCGAAGGGGGAGATATTGTAATACCTCAGATTTTGGAAAAGGAAATGATTTCATTTTTGGCTACTGCTTGTGCTCTACGGGTCAAGTCTATGGGCCGTAGAAGGTATCCGTAGAAAGTGGATTTGAGTTTTTGAAAAAATCAAGTTTCGGAAGTTGAGTCTATGATTGACCAGGACAGTCCGTCAAAAGATCTATGGGTCGTAGATAGGTCTCGTAGAAATGTTTTTGACTTAGTGAAATTTTAAGGTCAAAGTTGAGTTCTACGGTTGGGATCTACGGAGTCCTACGGACCGTAGGTCGAAACCATAGAAGGTTTGGTAGTTATTTTTAAGGGGTTTTTGCATCTTTTCTTGATGTGTTTAATACTAAGCAATGTCGTTTTGACCCCTATTCTAAGCCCTATATAAGTATTTTAAGTCCTAAAACTATCCAATTCTAAACCATTCTCCTAAATTCCCAAATTACCTCCAAGTTCTTCCCAAATTTTTTCTCTCAAGTTAAGGAAGAAGAAGCTAGGGTTTCACTCCAAGGTCTCCAATTCACCATAGTGTTTGGGCCTTGATCACTAAGGAATGTTAGTATTTACCTATCGAGTCCTTTCATCCATAGCGTTCCCAAGATCTTCCAATTTTACAAGTTAAACTCTCAATTCAAAGTTAGGGTTTTATTCAATCTTTGTGGGTTCTCTTCAATTATGATTTTATTGGTTAATTTCTATCTTCTAATGCATGAATTGAAGTAATTACATGTTTTTGAGTTGAATTCATATGAACCCATGCATGATCCATGATTTTTTACTATGAACACATGATGAAGCTTATGAACTATGATCTATGAATTTATGAAGATATGCATGCTTTTATGAAATTGATTTAAATGATGTGAGGATGCTTTGAGATGAAAGTATCAATGTTGTTGTGAAAGGTTTTCTCACATAAGGATTCAGTAGGTTGGAAGGCTTTCTCACCTAAGTTGAATCATGATTTAAGGAGCTATCCTAAATAACTTTAGCTTGGATTGGTAACTTAATTGTGCCTTTCCATGGATGATGAAATAAATATGATTAATGACTATTCCGTGGGATATTACTTAGCACCGAGAGGATATTGAGATGGAGTTTCTCCCATTAGTAGAGGCCGGGTCTCTAGTAGCAATTTCCTTGTCCCTAACTACGTGCCCCCATAGGATGTCTTAGCTAGTGGATCCACGTAAGCTAGAAGTTAAGGTTGTTGCCTTGGCAAGCAATAACATCTCTTTTCGGTGTGGTATAGGCACAAGATTCCATGTTCTATCTTACTGGTCTATGTCGGTTAATAGGAAACATACCATAATAATGAACTAAGGTTACTTTCAAAGTATCTCACAAAGTGTTTAAATATGTTAAGCTTGCATTGACCATGATTATGACTTGTGTTTTCTATCCTTTTATCTTATGATTTAGCTTGTTCATTGAATGTCATGAAAAGTCCTTTTAGCATGATTTCATACCTTTTATGCATTGCTATCATACTTAGTACATTTCATGTACTAATGTATAATAGTGCCTACATTGTCTCATAATGTAGGGTCCAACGCTTCTACCTCGCATACTTTTGGTTAGTTGATCTCATTAGCGATTCGAAGATCAAGAGTTGGTGAGTTCTCATGTTCCGAGGGCCATGATACTTTTATGGCTTTCTTTACTTTAGTTTCAAAAATTTGTACGTGGTGCATGAGTTACGTCCCAACCACTTCTTTGATGTATTAGATGGCTAATTGAGACTATGTTAAATTTCCATTTTTGCCAACTCTTTTGATATGAGAATACTACTTTTGAAATCTTTATTTCGATTATTTTGTATGATGTATGGTAAGTGGCTTGTGTAGGTCCTTTCGGGGTTCTATACGCCATGTTACACCGAGGGTATACCTTGGGTCGTGACAAGATCTCAGACCATTTTCCATGTTTCTGAAGTTTGTCTAGGACTACTATCTATGGTCTATAGTTCCTTTTATGGCCCGAAGATGGAGCTCGTAAAACACATAATTTCTGTAGACTTGGAATTTTTATGAGCTTCTCCTGATCTGATCTGAGCAAGAAAATTTTTGGGTGTTACAATATCTCCCTCTTGGAAGCATTTGTCCTCAAATGGAGTCTAACTAGGCTTGAAAGAGTAGGAAAAGGTCTGAAACCTAGGACTGAAGGCTAAACACTAAAACTGATGGAGTGACTGACTCCGTACTAAACCATGAAGACTGGACTAATTTTATGAACTATGCATGCATGCTAAGACATGAATCTAAAAGAGTACTATAGAGGAACTATTACCTCACACTGAAACTTAACTCGAAGGAAAGAGGTGGGGGTACTTGGCCATCTTATCTGCTTCCGCTTCCACAGTAGCTCCTTCGATAGCTGATTCCTCCAAAAGACTCTCACCGAAGCAATTTCCTTATTTCTCAACTTACGAACCTGACTTTCAAGAATCTCAACTATGACCTCTTCGTAAGAGATACTTTTCTTCATACCAACACTTTTTAAAGGCACAAGTGAAGTCAGATCACCAATGCATTTCTTCAACAAGGACACATGAAACACTAGATGCACTAATGCTAATTTTGAGGGTAGATTTAACTCAAATGCCACATTACCAGAATGCCTCACAATTTGGTAAGGACCTACATAACAAGGATTGAGCTTTCCTTTCTTACCAAACCTCATTACCCCTTTCATGGGAGAAATCTTTAGATATACCCAATCACTTACAACAAACTCAAGCTATCTTCTCCTCACATCTGCATAAGATTTCTACCGACTCTGAGCCATTCTCAAGCTATCTCTAATAAGTCAAACTTTTTCCATAGCCACATGAATTGACTCAGCCCTATCAAGGACACTTCACCAACCCCAAATCACCCTATAGGAGACCTACACCTCCTACCATAGAACGCCTCGAATGAAGCAATCTAAATATAGAAGTGGTAACTGTTATTCTAAGCAAACTTAATCAAACACAAATGATCATCCCAATTATCTTTAAAGTTGATCATACAAGCTCTTAACATATCTTCCAAGGTCTGAATTATCTGTTCAACCTAGCCATATTTTGTGGTTGAAAAGTTGTGCTAACCTTAACCTGAGTACCAAGACCTTTCTGAAACGATCTCAAAAATTAAGAGGTGAACTTAGTACCCCTATTTGAGATGATGGATAGAGGAACTCCACGAAACTTCACTAACTCTTGAATGTAAAGTTTGACATAATCCACGACTGAATAGAAAGTTTTAACCGGCAAGAAATGTTCTACAATCACCCATATTGAATCATGCTATCGACACATGTGAGGCAAACCTTATGATGAAGTCCATTTTCAAATTCTCCCACATCCAAATAGGAATACTTATATCCTGAGTCATACCTCCTGGTTTTTGGTGCTCAATCTTAACCTGTTGGCAATTTGGACATTTAGCCATAAATTCCACAATATCTTTCTTCATACCATTCCACCAATAGACTTCTCGTAGATCACGATACATCTTAGTGGCTCCCGGGTAAATAGAATACCAAAAACAATGAGCTGCTGATAGTATTTGTTGCCTCAACCCATCAACATCTGGCAAAGACAACCAATCCTCATAACGAAGCACACCATCTCTCCTTTAGGAGAGAGCCTCCACAACCTTTTCAAGAACTGCTTTCTTCAACTCAATCAAGGTTGGATCATTATTCTGCTTTTCCTTAACATCCATCAGTAGAGATAATTCTGTCCCATTCAAAACAATAACTCCATCATCTTCTGAATGCACAAGACGAACTCCCAAGCGAGAAAGTATGTTAACATCACGAATCAACTCTTTCTTTTCTTCCTCAACAAGTGCAACAATGTTCATAAAACCTACTAAAAACATCTGCCACTATATTGGCTTTACTTGAACGGTATTGAACACCCATGTCATAATCCTTCAACAACTCAAGCCATCTCCTCTGGTGAAGATTTAAGTCTTTTTGACAGAACACATACAGAAGACTTATGATCTGTATAATATCCACATGAACACCATAAAGATAGTGCCTCCAAATCTTTAAGGAAAATACTACCGTTGTAAACTCAAAATCACGAGTTGGGTAATTCTTCTCATGAATCTTAAGTTGCTTGGAAGCATAAGCTATGATCTTACCATGTTGCATCAACATACATCCAAGGCTAACTCTGGAAGCATCACAATAGATGACCAAACCATATGAACCCTCTAGTAGAGTTAAAATTGGGCCGAAGTAAGTCGAGTCTTTAAGTCCGGAAGACTTTTCTCACAAGCTTTGGACCACTATAACTTTATCTTCTTCTGAGTCAATCTAGAAAAAGGAGAAGCAATAGAAGAAAACTCTTCAACAAACCATCTATAGTAGTCGGCTAACCAAGAAACTCCTTAAATCTGAGGGAGACAATGGTCTAGGCTAGTACTTCTGTCTTTTGAGAATCAACTTGAATACCCTCTCCAGAGGTTATATGACCCAGAAATGCTACTAATTTCAACTAAAATTTGCATGCTAAACTTAGCAGACAACTGACGATCCGTAAGAATCTGCAAGACAAGTAGTAAATGGTATGCATGTTCATCCTCACTCTAAGAATAGATAAGGATGTCATCTATGAAAAGTATGACAAACATATCCAAATATTATTTGAACACCATGTTCATCAAATCCATAAAAGCTGTAGGAGCATTTGTTAGACCAAAATACATTACTACAAATTCGTAGTGACTATACCGAGTCCTAAAGGTTGTCTTCGAATGTCACATTCTCTGATTGTGAGCTAATGATCGCCTGATCTGGGGTCTGTTCTTGAAAAAAAGCTAGCACCCTAAAGTTAGTCAAATAAGTCATCAATCATGGGGATAGGATAGTTATTATTGATTGTGACCTTGCTCAACATACAGTAATCGATACACATTCTAAAAGAACCATCTTTCTTATGCATGAATAGAGCTGGAGCACCCAATGAAGAGATGTTGGGTATGATGAAAACCTTATCTAGAAGGTTCTTTAACTAATATTTCAACTCCTTAAGCTCAACTAGAGCCATTATGTAAGGAGGAATGGAACTAGGTTGGGTATCTAAAAGAAGGTCTATTCCAAAGTCAATTTCCCTTTTGGGAGGGAAGATCATTTGGAAACACTTCTAGAAATTCATTCACTACTAGAAAAGACTAAAGGGTTGGGGTTTTGGAATTGGAATCCTTAAGTCGGACTAGGTTGTAGATACAAACCTTTGAGATCATCTTTCTAGCCTTAACATAAAAACCAGCTGACCTATAGATGTTGAAGTACTACACTTCCATTCTATGAGTAGTTCATCAGGAAACTGAAATTTTATTACTCTGGTTCTACAGTCGACTAAGGCATAAAAAACATGTAAGCTGTCCATCAAATTCCAACTAATCAACATAACTTCACATTCTTGAGATCAATCTAATGACCATAAAGACATAGCCTACCTTAACACAGACCGCATGTGCCCCAAATTCACAATTCCAGAGCTTTACCCTTTTGAACGGCCTCCAAAAGCTGCCACGCTATTACAAACATAACCACCACCTCAATGTAGAGGTTTTGACACCAAAAACATAAAAATTAGAGACGAACACAAAATTGAGTGAAAAATAAAATTGTTAGATCCATGTTGCGAATCCCAAATTTGACTCAGTCAAAAGGTCCTAATGAGCTTACTGAACTTGTGTCCCAAAATGGGACACAATTCAAGCTCAGAAAGTAGCAAAATCAAATCATGCAAGAAAAAGGCAAGAGTTCCACCATTAAAGGTTAAAAAGAGGTCTAGGGAGAAAGAAATTACCTCTTAAACGGACCTACAACACCTCCCCGAGGGTCACCACACAATGCTCTACCAAATCACAGTAGGAAACACCAATTCCCACGAAGAAACAAGCTTAGAAAACCTCAATTCAATTCCCAAAACAATGAGAAAATGACCCCAAAACAGTTAGGTTCCATAAAAGGGACCACTTATGCCGCTTAAGCAGCCTCTCAAAAGTGACGCCAGGCTGCTAAAAGGATGGGCCACGTAGGTCGACTGCTGCTTAAGAAAGCCCCTGTCTTCTAAAGCAATAACCAGTTAAGTGAAGAAAGGGCTGCTAAAGCGAAAGGCCCCTCACTGGCCTGGCCAACTAAAATGGACCCCTGGCTGCTAATGTGGCGACCACGTAAGCGATGCTACGGCTGCTAAAGCGACTGCACCGAAATGAGGCACCAAAAATTTAGGTAAGTCCCAAAAAACTCCGCTCGAGTGCTTGGGATTGGTTCAGACCCCGTGCAAGTAAATGAGATATGATAGCCCACCAAAATCGATATTCTGGACTAAACACAGATGTCAAAACTTCCAATCAAAATCGTCTAGATGAAAAGTGAGTCCCGATAAGTGGTGAATTTACACTCATTTAAGGCTTTTTTTAATGATTTTTTTGCACTCAAGTAGAGAAAGCGGTTAATTATTCATTGAATTGTATTAATTTCAGGTGTTTGTTACCGAGAAGGAACATGATGGACAAAAGTGGAATATAAGCTAAAACGGAGTTGCATCTGGCAAGAAATGAGCCTCAGATGTCATACCTGTGAAAAGAAGTTCACTTTTGCAAAAGGTTCAATAAAGTCAACTGGTCGCTTAAGCGTCTAGGCGGGGTTCGCTTTTGCGAACTTATTTAAAAAGGTGGGGGTCGCTTTAGCGAATGAAAGTTCACTTCTGTGACATCTGCTTTTACAAACCTCCCGTCACTTTTGCGGAACCCGCCTAATTGGTCAAGGGTAGAAATATAAACTATCATACAATCAACCACAATTCACAAAAAAGGGTTGGAAAGAAGCATTATTGAACAAGAGATTTTTTAGACTAGTTTTATCATCTTTTAGCTTAGACTTAGGAAGAACCCTAATTTGTAGATTTCAATTTGGGGTTGAGATATAAAAGGCAAGTTCCCTCACAATTCAAATTTGGTTTTGAAAGTTGTGTTCTTATGAGTAAAATTCCTTATTCTCTTCTTCATTTCCTTGCTTTGAATTGCTAGAATTGTGGGTGTAATTGCTAATTGAGATTGGGGTTTTGTACTAGAAATAGACAATTCATTTGGGTCTTAATTTCTCATTCTAATACTTTTGTATGTGATTCCCTGCCTTCATGACTAGGGCTTGATCTAATTCTAATGCTTTAATCGATGATTTTAGAGTGCATGCTTGAATTTAGCTTCGAATCTTCGTGGGTGCTTGAAAAAGAATCCCTGAAGTGGAGAATTAGGCTGATGATCATGTTTGACTTTGATTCCTAAATTTGAGACTGAAAGGAGATAATTTAGGTTTACTTGGTTGAATGATAAATTTGCTAGAAATAGGGGTTTAAATTAAGGTATTAGATTGTATTGTGTTGAACACGATTGAGACCGAAAGGAGATTTCGTGAGAAAGCACTTTGCGACCAAAGGTGATAAGTGTTGATTTATGATTATCTAGTCTACCTTTGATTGATTTGCATGTTTTGAGATGGCAATGGATCGTTGAATGAGTATTGAGTTCCGAATTTCCTAAATCCCAATTATCCCTTGCTTGATATTGTCTTTGCCCCCGATCTTTGTTTAGTTAGAAAAATCACTCTTCATTTGATAAGCTTGTACATTGCATGTTTAGGTTCAAACTTGTATCTATTTATCCTTTATCTTTTCAATTATCGGCACATTGTTCCCTGTGGGATTCGACCCCGACCTCTAAAGTTGGGTATTTTTATTAACGACAACCGCTTACTCTTTAAACTTGTTTTAAGAGTAGTTTAAGTGTTATCAGATCCCATACCCAAACTGTGTTTTGAAACCAATTTCCATAATGGGGCTCGGGATGACCCCAAAACCTCAGGATCCATACTGAAGGTCCTTCTAGATTAAACTTAATGTTTCAGAGCTAACATAAATATCAAAATTGCATTTTGAGGTTTAACACCTCAGATTCGAAAAGAAGGAAACATTTTAGGTTTTTATAAAGTCTGATGCCAGCACAGACGTAGCCACCGATGGTCCGTGGCTAGACCTACAGACCATAGGCGGGAACGTGGTTGGCAAGTCCACATTTCCTAAAAATATCAATGCCTAGTACTTTTATATGGTTCACCGGGATGGTCCGTCATCCAATGCACGAGCTGTAGGTAGGTCTCGTAGGTGAGTCCCATACTTAGTGAAATTTTTAGGGACAAAAGTTAGACCTACTGTGGCCCTGTACAGACCGTAGTTTGACCCACGGACCGTACATGGGGTCCTGTTGTTGGAGGTCCAAAGTTGGTAGTCTCTGAACCCACCAACGGTCAACCAGGATCTAGTCGTTTGTGAGGGTCCGACAATTATTTTTTTGGGCTTTTTGGTCTTTTTCCTAATTGATCTATTCCTAATCAAAATTAGTTTAGTCATAATCCTAGCCCATATATAAGTCTTTTAAGCCTAAAATCTACCCCTTTCTAATCACTTTTCAACTTCCCCCAAAATCCCTTCAATCTCCTCTCAAATATTTCTCTCTCTAAAGCTTAAAGAAGAAGAAGATTCTAGAGTTTCCATCCAAGTCTCCTAATCCTCCATTGATTTTGAGCATTGGGCTCCAAGGTATGATAGCTTTCATCTATGGAGTCGTTTCCTCCATAGGATTCCCAAATTCTTCAATTTTGTAAAGTTAGATTCTTCAATTGGAATTAGGGTTCTCTTCAATCTCATGGGTTACTTTCTATGTTGATCTAATTGATTGAATTATGTTTATTTATGCATGAATTGAGATAATTGAATGATTTTAAGATAAAATTGCATGAGACCATGCATTATTTATGATTTATGACTTATAAGCTATGATTCTATGATGAAGTTTATGTATGATCAAAAGATGAATTTATGAAGATATGCATGTTCAGTAATGCAATTGATGATGAATTTAGTTGCTTTGAGAGTGAAGCATTATTGTTCTTGAAGTTGTGAAAAAATTTCTCACATAAAGGATTCATAAGAGTTGAAAGGTTTTCTCAACTAAACTTTAATCAAGATTAAGGAGCTATTCTAATGATAAGACAAGAGGCGCTTACCCATGTCTTCTAATAATAAGATAAGTCAAGACTTATGATTAATCTGTGGGAATCATGCTTAGCACCGAGAGGATATTGAGATGGAATCTCTCCCGTAGTAGAGGTCGGGTTTCTAGTAGCAATCTCTTTATCCCATAACTATGTGCCATCATAGGACGATTGTCTTAGATAGACATTAGCTAGTGGATCCACCTAAGCTAGAATTTATGGTTCTTACCTTGGCAAGTAAGGGCATCTCTTTTCGGTGTGAGATAGACACCGGATTCCATGTTATAGCTCACATTGTCTATGTTGTTTAAGGCTCACTTCCCATAATAAAGAACTAAAGTTACTTCTAAAGGTATTTCAAGCATGTGTTATATTTAAAGAGGATTTCCTTGCATTGACCATGGTTTTATCTCATGATTTCCACTATGTCACTTTTTGTTATTCCCTGTACTAACACATACTTTTGCCTATATTGTCTCATAATGTAGGGCTTGGCGATTCTTCTTATTCCGCTCGTGGCTAGTGAGTACTTAGGGGCCGTTTGGTTATTGGATAAGGGCAAAGTTAATACATGAATAACTTGGTTATTCATGTATTAATTTTTATACCATGTTTGGTTTGTAAATAGAATAAAAGTTATCCTTGTGTTAGTTTTATACAATGTTTGGTTATATTTTTGTAATTCTACATAACTAATACTCACATAAATATCGAAAACCGAAAAACCGAACCGAACCAAATTAATTCGGTTTTTCGGTTCGGTTTCGGTGTTTTTTTTTTGGAATTTTGGTTTTTCGGTTAGGTATTCGGTGTCAGGGTAAGAAAAATTCGGTGCACCAAAAAACCGAAATTTTATTAACTAAATTTAAAATAATATTTAAATTTTATTAATTATATACTTGGTAACTTGTGTTTGTGAGTTGTGACTCCTATTGTTTTTTATTTGAATGAAGTTGAATATTAAGGCATTTTTAACTTTGTATTGTTTTAACTTTTAAATTTCAAGTGTTGAATTCTTGGTTTAAATTGTTGACTGCTATTACAAAGAGTGTTTGTTGAAACAAAAAATCGGAAAGAGAAAAAAAAACTTCTTTAGTTCTTTGTTGGAAACTTTAACTATTAAATATATTAATTGATTATTTCGAGTTTTCAACTTTTATCTTTAGTTAAACGTTTTGATAATTTAATTTTCACTTTATTTTTTATTTGCTTGCACCGAAAAATCGTTTTAAAAACACCGAATTAAACCGAACCGAAGTTTAAAAAACCGAACCGAAATATTTTGGTTTGGTATTTGGTGCACATTTTTTCAAAACCGAACACCGAACCGAAATTTAAGAAAATCGAACCGAAGAACCGAATGCCCACCCCTAGTTGATAGGTTTTTAAATATTGTATAAAAGTTATTTATGTATTAATTCTTTACGGTGTTTGGTTGGTAGGCTTAAAATGTTGTATAAAAATTATTCCTGCATTAGTTTTATACAATGTTTGGTTGTGTTTTAGTGAATCTACATAATTAATACTTACATAACTTATGAGGAAATCTATGTATAATTTTATGCAGGGTAGAAGGTGGAATAAGTTATGTGGGTATTAGTTATACATGGATTAAATAATATATTTACATATTTACCCTTATTAATTAATTTTTAATTTTTTTTAATTATGTGTGCTTTTAAAAAAGTTACTATTTATTTTTGTCTTGATAGTTGCTTAATTATTTTTAGTTTCTTTGCTTTATTTTTTATTAATTATTTTCTTTGGCGATAAGATAGTGCCGGTTAATTGTAATTAGTTCTTTACTTAGTTTCTTTGCTTTATTTTTTATTAATTATTTTCTTTGGCGATAAGATAGTGCCGGTTAATTGTAATTAGTTCTTTACTTAGTTTCTTTGCTTTATTTTTTATTAATTATTTTCTTTGGCGATAAGATAGCGCCGGTTAATTGTAATTAGTTTTTTACTTAGTTTCTTTGCTTTATTTTTTATTAATTATTTTCTTTGGCGATAAGATAGTGCCGGTTAATTGTAATTAGTTCTTTACTTAGTTTCTTTGCAACGCACGGCCAATACATGTATTATAATATTTTTAGTTATTTCTTATTTACTTAATTACTTATCCTATTCAATACAAATTACTTAACTGCTTTTAGTTATTTGTTATTTACTATAGTGTTTTTAGCTATTGACATTTATTTAAATTTTAATGTGTTATTAAGATAGTTGTTTATTTTAATGGATATAATAAATATTAGCTCGCTAAACATTTTTGGAATTAAGAAATAAAAATTAGTTTACTGTATTGTAATTTGTACATAACTAAATCATGTATAACTAATACCTATATAATTAAACCCTGCATAACTAAACCATGCATAATTAATACCTGCATAACTAAACCCTGCATAACTAATACCTGCATAACTAATACCTGCATAACTAAACCCTGCATAACTAATACCTGCATAACTAAACCCTGCATAACTAATACCTGCATAACTCTAACCAGTAACCAAACGGCTCCTTAGAGATTTGGAAGACTTGGTGAGTCCTCATATCTTTGAGGACATTGCCACATTTATCTTTTCATGTTTCTTCACTTTTGAACTTATACGGGTTACATCACAAATTTCTTTCTGTTCATGTATTAGATGGCTTTGAGACTATGTTTAGACTTCCACTACTTTTGTCAACTCTTTTGATATATAGATTGTCTTTGTCTTTTGAACTCGTAAATTACTATTATCTTGTATGATGTATGCTAAGTGGCTTGTAAGGGGCCTTTTGAGGTCTTATACGCCATGTCACGTCTAGGGGGTACTTTAGGTCGTGACAAACTTAGTATTTAGAGCACAAGGCTTTAGAAAGGTCCTAGGATGTCTCATAAGCCACATTGAGTTGAGTCTTCTTCATGGGTGTGAAGCGTGCCACACTTATGAATGAGAGACTATAAGATGTTTAGGAAACTCTACTTCTTTCATCATTCTAAAGTCATGCGATAAAGTTTAACTCTATATATATCTCTCTCTCCTAATCCCTGTCCGATGCTTTTCAGGAGATGGACACTTGAAGGGCATATGCTAGGAGGAATGCGAGAGAGAATGTGGAAAAAGATGCTCCTCAAGAAGCTCCCCAAGTTCCGGTCGATCCTTTGGTCGAGAAAGTGACTAATGTGGAGTTTAGGGCTACTTTTCAAGTGTTGGCCCAAGCTAATAGGGAGGCGATGGTCCTTGTGAACCCAAATGTGCGTACGGTGGCATCTAGGGTGAGGGACTTTACTAGAATGAATCCTCTGGAGTTTCATGGGTCTAAGATTGAGGAGGATCCTCAAAAGTTCATTGATGAGGTGTGTGCTAATGATCGTGGGTGTAACCCCTCTAGAAAAGGTAGAGTTGGCCGCTTATCAACTCCAGGGTATGGCTCAAGTATGATTTGAACAATGGAAGAGTGAAAGGGCGGTCGATGCAGGTCCTCTTGATTGGGAAAGGTTTAAGGTTTCCTTCCTTGATAGGTTCTTTTCCCTTGAGATGAAGGAGGCAAGGGTGCTTGAGTTCATCAACCTTCGTCAAGGACACATGAGTGTGAAAGAGTATGCTTTGAAATTCACATAATTGTCTAGGTATGCTCCTACTATGGTTGTCGACCCTAGGGCAATGATGAGTAAGTTTGTTTCGGGAGTGTCTGAATTGGTGGTCAAAGAATGCCGTACCGCTATGCTTATCCATGATATGGACATTTCTCACCTAATGGTGCATGCTTAACAAATAGAAGAAGAGAAACTCAAGGAAAAGACTAGGGAGGCAAAGAGGGCTAAGACCGGTGATGGTGACTTTTCGCATTCAAGGTTCGGTGGACATAGTCATCCTAAATTCTGACAAAGGTTCTACAGCCAAGGTTCCTCCAATGCTCCTCCTAAATTCAACAAGGATAGGGTGTCTAACCCTAAACCTCAAGGAGGGAATGATGGTAGATTCTCATCGACTACCTATGCTAAATGTGGAAGGAAGCATGAGAGTAAGTGCTTAGCCAGCATGGATGGCTGCTTCGGTTGTGGTAAGAGTGGTCATAAGATAAGGGGTTGTCCATCACTCACGGCTAAGGGAAGAGAAGGTAGGCAAGCTCCACCTAGTGGTTTGGGTTCCAGTGCTCCAAAGCAAAATCGATTCTATGCACTTTAGACTCGTTATGAGCAAGAGGGTTCTCCTGATGTTGTTACCGGTATGTTAAAAGTCTTCCAACTTGATGTTTATGCTTTGCTTGATCCCGGTGCTACCTTGTCTTTTGTGACACCATATGTGTCTAAACGGTTTGATATCCTCCTGGATGTGATGTTAGATCCTTTTTCTGTCTCTACTCCTATTGGTGAATCTATTGTGGCTAAGAGAGTCTATAAAGATTGTCTCATCTCCTTATCTCACAGAGTCACTCATGTTGACCTTATAGAGCTTGATATGCTAGACTTTGATTTTATTCTTGGCATGGATTGACTGCATTCATATTATTCTTCTACTAATTGTAGGACCCGAATGGTCAGGTTTCAGTTTCCAAATAAGCCTATTCTAGGGTGGAAAGGGGGAAACTCTATGCTTAAGAGCTGATTTGTTTATTGTCTTAAAGCTAGGAAGATGATTTCTAAGGGTTGCATATACCATATTTTTCAGGTTAGGGATATGGATTCCAAAACCCTTATCTTTGAGTCGATCCTTGTTGTAATTGAGTTTTCGGAAGTGTTTCCTGATGATTTACCCGATATTCCTCCCTAAAGGGAAATAGACTTCGGTATTGACCTTCTCCTAGATACGCTACCTATTTCTATTCGTCCTTACAAAATGGCTCCAGCAGAACCTAAGGAGTTGAAAGAATAATTGAAAGATTTGTTAGATAAGGCCTTCATCCGTCCGAGATCCATGGGGTGCTCCGATTTTGTTGTTCGAAAGAAGGATGGTTCACTCTGAATATGTATTGATTATCAATAATTGAATAAGGTTAATATTAGGAACAAGTATCCTCTCCCAAGGATAGATGATTTATTTGAGCAACTTCAAGGAGCGAGTTACTTCTCTAAGATTGACCTTAGATCGGGCTATCACCAATTGAGGGTGAAGGAAGATGACATTCCGAAGACGGCTTTTCAGACTAGGTATGGTCACTATGAATTCTTGGTAATGTCGTTTGGTTTGACGAATGCTCTGGCCGCATTTATAGACTTGATGGATAGGGTGTTTAGACAATACCTAGATATGTCCTTAGATCGGGCTATCACCAATTGAGGGTGAAGGAAGATGACATTCCGAAGATGGCTTTTCAGACTAGGTATGGTCACTATGAATTCTTGGTAATGTCGTTTGGTTTGACGAATGCTCTGGCCGCATTTATAGACTTGATGGATAGGGTGTTTAGACAATACCTAGATATGTTTGTGATTGTGTTAATCGATGATATTTTGATTTACTCAAGAATAAGGATGAATATGCCAGTCATTTGAGGATTATGTTACAAGTCCTCAAAGACCAACAACTCTTTGCAAAGTTTAGTAAATGTGAGTTTTGGTTGAGATTCATCATTTTTCTTGGTCACATTGTTTCCGATAAGGGTATTGAGGTAGATTCTAAGAAGACGAATGTTGTTAAGAGTTGGCCTAGACCTCTGTCCCTTTGGGATATTCAAAGTTTCTTGGGTTTGGCTGATTACTATAGAAGGCTCGTTGAAGGGTTTTCTTAGATTGCCTCTCCATTGATGGCATTGAACCAAATGAAAGTTAAGTTTGTATTGTCTGAAGCATGTGAGAAGAGATTCCAAGAATCGAAGGATAGACTTACCTCCGCTCCGATATTGACTTTATCAGAAGGATCCGATGAGTTTGTAGTTTATTGTGATGCTTCGAGGATTAGACTAGGATATGTCGTCATGCAAAATGGAAAAGTCATTGCTTATGCTTCAAGGCAACTCAAGATTCATGAAAAGAACTATCCTACCCATGATTCAGAACCAGTGGCGGTTGTATTTGCTCTAAAGATTTGGAGGCATTATTTGTATGGTGTTCATGTTGATGTCTTCACCTACCACAAGAGTTGTCAATATGTATTCAAGCAAAAGGATTTGAATCTTCGCCAAAGGAGGTGGCTAGAGTTGTTAAAAGACTATGACATGAGTGTCCTCTATCACCCCGGTAAGGCGAATATGGTAGCGGATGCCCTTAGTCGGTTATCTATGGGTAGTGTTGCTCATGTAGAGGATGATAAGATGGAATTGGTTAGAGATGTTCATAGATTGGCCCGATTGGGTGTTCAGTTGATTGAATCCACTAAAGGAGGGGTGATTGTTCATAATGGTTCAGAATTGTCCTTCGTGTTGGATGTGAAAGAAAAGTAAGGTCTTGATCCATTCTTGATGGAATTGAAGGAAGCGGTGCTTAGAAAGTCCATTGAGGCTTTCTCCTAAAGGGGAGATGGTGTGCTTCGATATCAAGTTTGTTTGTATGTTTCGTATGTTGATAATTTAAGGGAATAGATTTTATTGAAAGCCCATAGTTCTCGGTGTTTTATTCATCCGGGAGCCACCAAGGTGTACCATGACTTGTGGGAGGTCTATAGGTGGAATGGGATGAATAAGGTTATTGTAGAATTTGTGGCTAAGTTTCCTAATTATCAACAAGTGAAAGTTGAGCATCAAATTCCGGGAGGTTTGTCCCAAGATATTAGTATCCATATTTGGAAGTGAGAGGATTTGAATATGGACTTCATAGTTGGTTTACCACGCACCCGGTGACAACATGACTTGATTTGGGTTATTGTGGAACGTATGACAAAATCGACTCATTTTTTCACGTCAAAGTTTCTTATTCGGTGGAAGACTATGCTAAGTTGTACCTAAGGGAGATGGTTAGGTTGCATGGAGTGCCCCTATCCATCGTATCGGATCGTGGTGCCCAATTCACTTCTCAGTTTTGGAAATCTTTCCTAAAGGGCCTTGGTACTCGTGTTAAGCTTAGCACGACCTTTCATCCTGAAACCGATAGACAAGCGGAGCGTACTATCCAAACTTTTGAGGATATGTTGACAGCTTGTGTGATTGACTTTAAGGGTAATTGGGATGATCATTTACCTTTGATTGAGTTTGCTTACAATAATAGCTATCATTTAAGTATTTGTATGGCTCCATTTGAGGCTCTTTATGGTAGGAGGTGTAGATCTCCTATAGGCTAGTTTGAAGTTAGTGAAGTTGCTTTGATAGGTCCTGAGTTGGTTCACGAGGCTATGGAGAAAGTTCAGCTTATTAGAGAGAGGTTGAAAACGACTCAAAGTTGACAAAAGTCTTATGTCGATGATAGAAGGAGAGATCTAGAATTTGATGTTAAGATTGGATTTACTTGAAAATTTCACCCATGAAGGGTGTAATGAGATTTGGGAAGAAAGAGAAGCTTAGTCCCCGCTATGTGGGCCCATATCATATTTTGAGGCGTGTTGGCAAGGTTGCTTATGAGCTAGATTTGCCTAATGACTTAGTTTCGATTCATCCGGCTTTCCATGTCTCCTTGTTGAAGAAATGTGTTGGTGATCCGGCATCTATAGTGCCATTGGAGAGTCTTGGCATAAAAGAGAGCCCTTCTTATGAAGAAGTTTAAGTTGAGATTTTGGATCGGCAAGTTCAGAAGTTGAGAAATAAAGAAGTTGCTTCCGTGAAGGTTCATTGGAGGAATCAGTTAGTTGAGGGTGCTACTTGGGAGGTCGAGGCCGATATGATGTCCCATTATCCTCTTCTCTTCCCCTCTGACCCTACTCTAGCTTGAGGTATTTAGTTCCTTATGGTTCATTCTTTTGGTCTCATGTGTCTTAGATATTCCCATGATTCCTCATTTATGCATGTTCATGAAAAGCTTAAATTTTGATAAAATGAGTTAACTTGACTGATTTCTTCATGTTTTGTGCATTTGAGTATGAATTGCATATAGACTTTGTCAAATGACGCTTTGAACATGCTTTAGCTTGGAGTTGATGTTTCCTCCTCGAATATGTGCATTTATGTGATTGCATTCATGTTGGGTTGTTAGATTAAGTTCTTACCCCTTTTCTGATGTCTTGATTCTCATTTGAGATCGAATGTTTAATGTCTTGTGGGTGAGTTATTCTTCAGAGGAATAATAGTCATCAAACTTTTATACTTATTTTTATCTAGCTAAAATCCAAATGAATTTTGAGATGCCTGATGTGGGTCATATAATTCCATTTTTACTCGATTTTGGTCAATCTCAATTTATTGTATTTTTTTGCCAAAACATCCGTATTGACATTGTGATTATGTTTTTGATAGCATGGAATCATTTGGAGGCCATTCGAAAGGGTAAATATGCAAAATTTTGAATTTGGAGCGCACACAATCTACACTGGGGTAGGTTATGGCTTCCTAGTCATTAGCTTTAGCTTGAGAATGTAAATTCATGTTGATTAGTTGGAGTTTGGGTTGGGTTAGTAGTTTATTCATGTTATATATTTAGAAATCATGTTTTAGGTCGGATTTTTGAGTTATCAGAGGTGTTAGCATGTTTAATTCTCTTTTTGTAATCATCCTTAACTTGTAGCATTCATATTGACTTGTTTATGATTAGTTGGAAACATGTTGTTGGTTTTAGCCTAGGTTTAGTCTAGTGATTGCCTTAGACTTGTATTTTGGCATCGATAGGCCTTAGAATTACTCTGATGTAGCTTCGGATGACTTAGCTCCCTATAAACCAATGTAGCAAATCGAGGTCAGATAGAGTGAGCCTTAACTAGGTGGTAGCTCAGCTTCGATGACCTTTTATCCATAATTCCCATTATACCTCGGTCCTTGTGATTCTCTGTGGAAATTTTAGCTTCATTTAGTGATTTAGGCTTTGATATGGTTCGGGCTTGAGTGTTTTATTGGAAACATTGGAGTGGATGTCAACCCGCATAAACCTTATGTTGGTGACATCGATATGGGACTCTTATCATGTTTCGAGAAGTAGGGAATGTACTTCTTCTATGGTCCACACGATGACTTTGAAATGGTCTTGCCCAAACATCTATGCCTTCTTTCTTAGAATAGGAAGAAGCACAAGGCGAGGAAGGAAATTCAACTCACAACTTCCATCTCTATCTAGATTCCGCTCAAAGGATTCATAAGACCTGTGAGAGAAAGAATTGTACCTCACATCACCATCATAACCATGGTGCAAAGCACGAGAGCCATCATCTTCACAATGGTAGACTCCATAAGATCCTTCTACCTCTTCAACATCATCACATGAGTCATAAGCTCCATTCATCTCATAATCGTCTCCGGAGTAGTAGTTTTCACCACTATGTTGTTCATTATCCCATGGACCATCATAGCCCTCGTTGGAATCACCATCATACTCAAGAGACCCATTACCATGCTCATAAGGAACATCATAGCCCTTACAAAACTCATTTTCACCATGCTCATAGCTCATATTGCTACAAGCGTATTCACTAATGTCATCTCCACAATATTTGGAAGTTACGGATGACATTCTTCCTTGTAATCACTTTTGGTACCTAAAAACTTAGCAAACAAGGTTAGTGATAAAATTCCTCACACCTCTCGTGTTTGATCTCACACTCACCTTCCTAAAATGTCTTCCCAAAGTTGATAGAGAACTACCTTTGCCCAATCAATTCACAAGATCACTAATTCTTTGTGGTAGAGTGGATTTTTGTGACTCTTGAAATAAGGATGACCCAAAAAGCTAAAGGACTTGAATCAAAAAGGCTATCAATGAATTAACATGAGAAAAGTAGAAGAAAGAAGCACCAACAGATTCGGACTCAAAACAAACTAAGTAACAAAAGTAGCAGAATAACGTGTTGTTACTTAATTGGAAGGATCAAAGAAATGATTTGATGATTAAAAACTAGTTAACAAGGAATTAAAGAAGTTAATTAGTTGTTAAATAGTTGAGAAATAGAAGAAAAATGAGTGTTGAAGAAGAAGAAGTGAATTTGGACACTTGGAAAAAAAATTTAAGCCTTAAAGAAGTTCATCACTTGTAAGACTTTGATTGGATGATTTGATGATTAAAACTAGTTAACAAGTAATTAATGATGTTAATTAGTTGTTAAATAGTTGAGGAATTGAAGAAAAATGAGTGTGGAAGAAGAAGAAGTAAATTTGGACACTTAGAAAAAAATTTAAGCCTTAAAGAAGTTCATCACTTGTAAGACTTTGATTGGATAATTTGATGATTAAAACTAGTTAACAAGTAATTAATGATGTTAATTAGTTGTTAAATAGTTGAGAAATTGAAGGAAAAAAGTGTAGAAAAAAAAATCACGAAGTTTGGACACTTACAAAAAATTTTAGGTCCAAAAAACTTCTCATACTTAGCCAAATTTTGGCCCCTTAAAAGCCTGCACAAAACAGCCTCTGAAGTTGTTGTACACGTGGCACATCAGAGATGGGCTGGCAACCTGCTGATGCTGACATGGTGCTGAGGTGGTAGTTTACTGCTGACGTGGTAGTCCACGTGGAAATTAATTTAATTTTTTTTTGTTTTTTTTTTTAAATTCAATTTTTTTTAAAATTTTGAATATTTTTTTTTAATTTCTACTAGTGGACCCAAAAACACCTTGACCCACTTTTGACTTGAAAATGTTAGATCAAAAGTGGATAGAACACCTACTGATTTCAATACCTTCAAAACAACTCGGAATTAGCTCAAACTTTAGAATTATCTTCCCCTTGACTTAGAGAACAAACCCCATTGATTATTAACCTCCAATTTCTCCTCAATCACAAGACCCCTTTCTAAATTTGAAAAGTTTCAAAAGCTCAAAACCCTTTAATGTCAACTTCACTTCTACAACTCCAAATTGAACGAAATTTGAAATATAGACTCAAAAAACACTAGGGAACAAGAATTTAGTGTCAAAAACAACAAATCAAAACAAAAAAAAATTATGAAGTTTTTTGGATTTTTAGATTTTTTTTTTATTTTGCAAACCAAGACTAGATTTGTAGGAACAAATCTAAACCTAGGTTCTGATACCAAATGATAAGGAAAAAAGGGGCAATTGAAATCAAATGCGGAATTAACAACATAAAATTAAGATTGATGAGAAATAAGAGATGAGAAGAAAAGAAAGAAAGGCTAATTGAATAAACAATCAACCAAGGAAGAAGAGAAACTTGAATTCGAAAAGAAACAACTCAAATTGAACAACAAAAGAGCAATCTCAAGTGAAATCAAGGTTAAGAAGTCCTAAATCAACAATGGGAATCCACCCATCACTAATCTAGATTTAGCTACACTAAACTACACTAAACTAAAGGGATTCCACCCTTAAACTACACTTTTGAAAGAGTTTCTGAATTCAACATTCAAAATCTTTATAATATAAGTCTTCCAAAATGAAAAAGACTACTATTTATACTAATAAAATAAAAAAGACACTTTCTTTACAATTTTACCCTTAATGAGATAAGGGCCTTGTTTGGTTGCCTTCTTTTGTGAATTCTTGAATTTATGAGATGCCCATTTACACAAATGGCCTCTTTCTTCTTTCTCTTCACTTTGATGGACCTTCCATACATTGTATGTCTTTACTTTGTGTCCATCAAGCTCCTCTAAAGCTTTCATGTGATCCATGTTATCCGTGTCACTATCACTGTTGTTCTGGACTCACCGAGTTTCATTCTCATTAGTTATAGCTCTTATGTGTACCCATCGGGTTTAAAGGGGTCCGTTCAATTTCTTTACTTAAACTTGTGCATGACTGTACTTTCTGGGCTTATGGGGTCCAATTAGGTTATAGTTAGTTACTTTCTTTTATTTTCGTTCTTTCCTAGACTAGTGTGCATTCCTTTTCTATTTCCTTTCATTTGACCTATGTAGTGTTATTTTCCGCTTTTCATATTGACTTTGTTTTTCAAGCTCATTCAGCCTATGATGAAAATGGGGTACCTATTGTTTTGGTACTCATACTACACTCTACATCTGCTTCTGTGATGCAGGTCTGAGCACTAGTTTTCAACTCTAATATCGAACCAGTTACAAGAGGACTCGGAGACGAGGGTGAGCTTATGGCATTCTGGATCATACCATCTCCTTCTGTACAGTTTGACTTGTCTATTGCATTTTGAGACAAGTCAATTAATTTCAGTCCAGTTTTGGTACTTATACTCTTTTATAGTAGCTCTGTACATGTGAATACCCAATTTTGGGAGGGTTCTTTTGTTATATATATATATATATATAGGTTTTCGTTCTTATCCTCTACTATTTTCTTTAAATTATGTTTTGTGTTTCTTGTATTTCTGTTATTTGATTATATCAACCCAATATGCTTGTTTTACAAATTGGCTTACCTACTGGTGGGTTATAGTTGGTGCCATCATGACTTGAGTTTCAGGTTGTGACAAGTTAGTTTTATAGCCTTAGGTTCATCGATTTCACTTGTACATAGCTAATATCTAGTAGAGTTCTATGGATTAGTGCGGAGACATATGTATCCTATCTTTGGGGAGCTACAAGACATTTTTTGGAAGACTATCTCTTTTGTACCACTTTCATGCATTATTTATCTTATTGGTTTCTGGAATCTTACTTGTTTCATTCTTTCATAGGATGGCTCACACGCGCAACTAAGCTACCGGAGGTGATGCATTCGAGCCCGTATATAGAGCCCCAGTTGGGCCATTCTAGCTGGCCTGTTCAGGCACCAGTTCAGGCTACAAAGGGCAAGTGGTTCAGTCAGGGTGGTCCTAACTTAGGTCAGTGTTTGACAAGGTCGGATTCAAGTTCTTTAGGCTATAATGGCATTAATTTTATGGGCCAATCTTCTCATGGTTGTTATTATAGTGGTGAGCTTTATCATTGGTCCATAGATTGTCCCTGGCAAGGGCGATTGGACCTGCTTCGTATCCAGCGGCCAATTGAAATACTAGAACCACTATCTAGGGGCGGTGCCTAGGGTCAAGATCGATGAGGTAGTCATCAAGGAGCTCGAGGAGGACCCTGAGGAGGCAGGTCAGATTATAAGTCTGATACTCAAGGAAGAGGTGGTCATGGACACCTATATGCAGCACTAATGAGGGTGGAGGGTGTGGCATCGGACAACATTATCGCATGTACGATTCTTTTATGCCATTAGCCGCCTCATATTTATTTGATCCAGGCTCTACTTTTTCATATGTATCTTCACATTATACTTCATGTTTGTGTATGAGTTCGTAACCTTTGGCAGTTCCATTGCGTGTTTTGACCCCTATGGATGATTCTTTTGTAGTGGATCAGGTGTATAGATCTTGCTTTGTGACAATCCAAGGTGTGACACTTGGGCTAACCTTATTGTACTTTATATGTTGAATTTTTATGCTATCCTGGGCATGGACTAGTTAACCTCCTACCATGCAGTCTTGGATTACTTTGCTAAGACTGTTAGCTTATGGATGCCTAGTGTCCTTCCGGTGGTGTGGCTGGGTCTTGTAGTCACACGTTGACTGGGTTATCTTTTTCATTTTGTCTTAGAGGTTAGTTGCTAGTGGATGTCTAGCTTATTTGGCTTATGTGTGGGGTATGAGCAGGGAGGTCCCTTAAGTTGATTCAACTCCTATTGTGTGAGTTTTCATAGATGTGTTCTCTACTAATCTACCTTTCCTTCCCTCAGAGCATGATATTGACTTTTCCATTCACCTCGAGCAAGGCACTAATCCTATTTCTATTATTTCGTATCGTATGGCCCTCTTAGAGATCAAGGAGATCAGTGTTCAGCTTCAGGATCTCTTAGGTAAGGGATCCATTAAAGCAAGTGTGTCGTCTTAGGGTGACCCAATCTTGTTTATGAAGAAGAAGGATAGGGTCTATGTGGATGTGTATTTATTATAGACAACTAAATAAGGTGAGGGTGAAGAACCACTATCCTATGGCTCGCATTGATGAATGTTTTTGCCAACTTTTGGGTGTCGTGTTGTTTTCAAGGATTGACATGAGATCTAATTTCCATCAGTGGAGGATTAGGATGGTGGACATCCCTAAGACAACATTTAGGACTCATAATAGCCATTATGAGTTCCTAGTGATGTTTTCTGAATTACTAATGCCTCTACGACATTTATGGACTTGATGACATGTGGATTCAAGCCATACATTGATTCCTTCATCATTGTGTTCATTGATGACATCTGCATATACTCACGGAGTCGGGTGAAACACGAGCAACATTTGAGGATTGTGCTCCAAACTTTGAGAGATCAACAGTTTTATGCCAAGCTCTCAAAGTGTGAGTTTTTGCTTGATTCTATAGCATTCTTGGGGTACATGGTGTCCAAATATTTCATTATAGTGGATCCAGCAAGATTGAGGCTATTTATAATTGGGCTAGGCCCACCTCAGTGACTGAGAATTAGAGCTTCTTCAGATTAGAAGGCTACTACAGATTGTTTGTTGAGACTATTGAAGTGACTTTGACTCGGTTACCTCACCTTTATGTTCCTTTTGAATGGTCTAAGGAGTGTGAGTTGAACTTTTGGAAGCTCAAGGAGTTTCTTACTTTCGATCATGTTTTAACACTTCCAATTGAGGCCGAGGGCTTCATGGTATATTGTGATGCATCTGACTTCATTTTGGATTGTGTAATTTTACAGTGGGGCTGGGTTATAGCTTATGCATTGAGGTGGTTTAAGGTACATCAGTGCAACTACCCCACTCATGATTCAGAGTTAGCGGTGATTGTTTTTAGCTTAAGATTTGGAGGCACTACTTGTATGGATTCTGATATGAGATCTACATGGATCCCATGAATCTACAATACATTATGACCAAGAAGGACCTTAATTCGAGGCATCGTAGGTGGATTAAGCTTCTGAAGTACTACAATATCTCTACTCTATACCATCCAAGTAAAGCGAATGTGGTAGCAGACATCCTGAGTCGGAAGGCCGTTAGTATGTGTAGTCTAGCCTTTATTTCAGCATCGGAGCAACCTTTGTCTTTAGACATTCAGTCTTTAGCCAATAGGATGACTCAACTCGATGTTTTAGATTCTAGGCGGATGTTAGCCTATGTTGGCGTTCAGTCATCTCTATTGGAGAGGATCTGTGGTCATTAATTTTTGGATGAGGCATTGGTGGCCATCTAAGATCAGGTTTTGCAGGGTGATGTCGGGCAGACTACCTTAGATTCTGATAGGATTTTGAGGTCTAGAGATCGTATTTGTATTCCTAGAGTTGGAGATTTGACTCAGGTGATTCTTTGTAAGGCCCATGGTTCCAGATATTCTATCTATTCAGGCACCATGATTTGAGGCAGCATTACTGGTAGAGTGGCATGAGGAGAGATATTGCGGATTATGTGTCCCGTTACTTTTGTTGCCCTCTAGGGAAGGTCGAGCATTTGAGGCCTGGTGGTGAGTTTCAGAGATTGCCCATTCCAGAGTGGAAATGGGAGTGTATCACCATGGACTTTGTTATGGGTTTGCCTCGGACTTCTAGAGGTGTTGACAGCATTTGGCCGGTCATCGTTGATCGATTTACCAAGTTAGCACATTTCTTTCCCATTCAATCTTCTTTCATCACCGAGAGGTTAGCTCATAGCTATATTTAGGAGGTAGTTTGTCTTCACGGGGTGCCGATATCCATCCTTTTAATAGGGGTTCTCATCTCACTTCTAGCTTTTGGAGGACTTTCTGGAGAAGCTGGGTAGCCGTGTTAAACTTAGCATAGTTTTCACCAGTAGACCGATGGGAATTCGAAGCATATTATTCAAGGTTTGGAGGATATGTTGCGGTCCTGTGTATTAGACTTTTGAGGTCAATGGGACCTGCTCTTGGCCTTGGCAGAGTTTGCGTACAATAATAGCTACCACTCGAGTATTCAGATGGCCCCGTTCGAGGCCTTATATTCTAGGTGTTATCACTCTCTGGATGGTCGGTTTTAGTCTTCAAAGCCTAGGTGTCACGACCCAAGCCTAGGGCCTAGATGTGACCGGCGAATGGGGAACCCGAAGGAACCCCAAACAAGCCTCATAGCGTATCATTACACATCCTTGGTCGCAGAAGCAATTAAATGAACATAAGCGATAAGCATAATCAAGGGGGAAATCGGGACTAAGGGAGCAAGAAAAAACAAATGATACATAAATACCATAGATGAGTCAAGCTCAAGCATAATACACAACTTGTCCAACACCACCTCTAAACATGAGTACTTAGCGGGGGCCAAGACAAACTACCGGGCTCACCCTCATAGTCAAAACATAACTAGAAAGGAAAAGTTTTATACATAGCAAAAGATCATGAGCAACGTCCCGAAATGGAGGACTCACCAATAACCACTATAGAAAATCGTACTAGCCACGCGGAGGAGGATGGTCAAGCGGTGCTCCGGTCCCTACATGGTGACATCATGTAGGCATAGAGTATGCGTTAGTACATTTGAATGTACTAAGTATATGGGATGCAATGCAATACTACATTAGATGGACATCATAGGAAAAATGCGTAATCATACCCAATAGATAGCATATTAATGAAATGATATGTATAATGATGCTTACATAAAAAAAATCATATTTAGTGGGACGTAGTACATGTGTGGCGAGTGACCATCAATATAGTATTTCCAAGGCCTACCACCCCCTTGGAGGGGCGAAAGAGGTACAAACCCCTCAATATGGTTACACGGGCCTACCACCCCCCGAGCTAGGGACCAAGGTACAAACCCCTCGATATGGTTATACGGGCCTAGTACCCCCCGTACTAGGCA
This sequence comes from Solanum appendiculatum, assembly GCA_018342035.1. NCBI lineage: Eukaryota > Viridiplantae > Streptophyta > Magnoliopsida > Solanales > Solanaceae > Solanum > Solanum appendiculatum. Next base: position 1,669,040 of record JAGDQO010000814.1, on the reverse strand, counting down.
ACCAAGGTACCAACCCCTCGATACGGTTATACGGGCCTACTACCCCCCATACTAGGCAACCAAGGTACCAACCCCTCGATACGGTTATACGGGCTTACTACCCCCCGTACTAGGCTTGGTCGACTCACAACACTTATATAGAGAAAATCATATGCATGTGTCCATTTCATCATCATTTCAGTAATTACATAACCATCCGACTCATAGGACGTACCTTGGACCTTCCCTTTCCTAAGAATTCTATAAATGGGCATTTTATCAAACACAAGGTGGGCAATTGTTCATGTAAATGAAATCATGTATTTCAAGAATACTAAGTCCAACCAATTCCAAAATCCATATAAATCAGCCCACCAACAACATACATATATATATCAACCTTCATAATTTGATCATGGAAGCATGTAAACCATAAACATCACATAATAATTCCATTTCATGATAATATGCAAAATGGACCATAATAGGGTGTGTAGTAGTAATTCCATAATTCAAGAGTTCATAAATAATCATAAGGACCCATAAACTTGAAGTAGAAATAGAGGATAAATGGTTGGACTTGTGGAAAGGAAGGTTTCCACAATCAAACCCACATACCTCAACTTTGGAGAATCCTTGATGAAGATTGGAATGGAGAATCGAAGCTTGAGATTGAGTCTTGAATCCGGAATTAGAGCTTGAGATGTTTGAATTTGGTTGAAGATCTTGGTGGAATTTTTGGAGAGGGCTTAGAGAGTGTTTTTGGAGTTAAGAAAAATGACTAAGTATGGGACATATCCCCTTTTTATAAAAAAAAAACGTCTCCAACCCGCCTAAAAAAAAAGCTCACTGGAAATTGCAAATCTGCACAGACAGGTTTTACGAAAATGGTCATAACTCCCTCATCCTAACTCGGACTAAGGTGAAACCAAGTGCGTTGGAAAGCTAACTCAAAGAGCTTTAATTTGATAGGTTGCAGCCCTTCCAGTTCCTTGTGTGCTAAGAGATATGCCCCTTTAAAGTTGACCCTCCAAATCGCAATTTTTGCGATTTTCGAATTTTGATACGGTTGCTCTAAAATTCGGGTTAGACCCATTTCCCACTCAATTTGACCCCACAAATAAGAATATGAAGTCGAATTTCTGAAATCATGCACGGATTTTGAGATATATGGAAATTACAATTATAGGTGTTTCCGAAGCACATTTTCGGGCATTTTTGGGGTCGTTTCAATATCTCCCCCTTGGGAACATTCGTCCCCGAATGTTAAAGAAACGTACATGAGAGACACAAACATGGCAAATTTCAGCCCACATAAGGATGCAACAATGCACTTACACCTTATTTCAAAACCTCAACATAGTTGTAAAACCACATTGAACTTGTCAACTTAAACATGAATGTATGCAATGACATGGGGGCTGAACTTAAGACCTGAGATTTTATAAAGGGCTTAGATCAATACCTTAGGCTCGAGTGGAGTGGAAAAGATAAGGATATCGCCTTTGCATGTCCGCTTCGGCCTCCCAAGTAGCACTTTCAACTTGTTGATTTCTCCAAAGGACTTTAATGGAAGCCACATCTTTGTTTCTCAACCTCTTCACTTGTCTATCTAAAATCTGGACCGGAACCTCTTCATAGGTCAAATTATCTTCAACAACACCCACAACATCAAGAGACACAATGGCATTCGGATCACCCACACACTTCCTCAACATAGACACATGAAATACCGGATGAACCAAATCCATCTCGCTAGGCAATTCCAACTCATAAGCTACCTTGCCAATTCTCCTCATCACCTTATAAGGACCCACGTATCTTGGGCTCAACTTGCCCTTCTTACCAAAACGAACCACACCCTTCATGGGTGTCACCTTCAAATAAACCCAATCACCAACTCGGAATTCAAGAGCCCTTCTCCTCGCATCGGCATAGGACTTTTGGCGACTTTGGGCCATCTTCAACCTTTCTCTAATCATCCTAACCTTCTCAAGAGCCTCCATAACTAGGTCTGGTCCTAACAAGGCCACCTCACCAACCTCAAACCACCCAACCGGTGATCTACAACGCCTCCCATAGAGAGCCTCAAAAGGAGCCATACGATGCTAGAATGATAGCTATTGTTATAGGCAAACTCAATCAATGGAAGATGATCATCCCAACTAACCTTAAGCTCCAATACACAAGCCCTAAGCATATCCTCAAGTGTTTGGATAGTCCTTTCGGCTTGTCCATCCGTTTTCGGGTGAAAGGCCGTAGTAAGCTTAACTCTCGTACCTAGACCCCTTTGAAAAGACTTCCAAAAGTGTGAAGTAAATTGAGTACCACGGTCCGATATGATGGATAGGGAATCCCATGCAACCTTACCA